>BJCN01044593.1:0-11264 GCA_018326445.1 Flaveria brownii | reverse complement strand
CTTGATCACCCTCATTATGTCCAGGCCTACTCTGAGATGTACAGGTGGATGCCTTGAACTTTCTTCTTCTTCTTCTTGTCCCTTTTAATGGCCATCCTTTTCCTCTTTTGGTACTTTAACTAAGAAGGTTGGCCTACGGTACAAGATTGTTCTTGTTTGTACTTCTTAGTTGGATCCTTTTTATTCACAGGTTCAGAAAGGAGAAGAATCAGTATCTTGTTATGGATCAGAAGATTAAGTTGGTTATGATACAACACTAGATCCAGGTTGTGTTGTCTCTTTGGGTTCAACCTTGACCTCATATTCAAGTGCAGCCTGACTTGGTGGAGAATACAAGTCAAATAGCTCAGCCCTTTTGATCTTCTACTTGATCATTCTAATGTGTTCATCCATGGTGGATAAATACATTGAATCAATTCTTATTTCAGAGAATCCATATAACTTCAAAGTATTCACCATCTTTTGTCTGTCAGGAGACTTTTTTTTATTCGCTCTGATGGTGGCTCTTGACTTTTCAATCTCTTGCCTCATCTTTCTCTTATCAGCCTTTTACTCTTTTAGCACTTGTTACTTAAGCTAGTTGAGATATTCAAACTCAAAGTATACATAAAATAGATGAATAAGATCTACTGTCTGATAGAGACCCGTGGCACTCAGCTAGATTATCATGTTTGTCTGTCTTGTTCACTACTCACCTAAGTTTGTTGTTCAGTAGCCACAGCATCTACCTCAGGACTTTTTTAAATTGAGGAGAGAGTAGAAGCTTTGTAAAATCTATTTCTTCTCATTTTTCTTTGATTTTGACTAACAATTCTGCATGCTCGGCCTCCTTTATATCAGCTAAACTTGTAGATTGCATGTTTTGTTCTAAGTTGGCAAGAGCCAAGTCAACTAAATAGGTGCTCTTATAGTATCTCAAGTCATAAAAGTTGATAATTTCTTCTTGTCCCTAAGACCTAGATATTACAAGGGCTCTGCTATAAGTATCATACATCCATCCCAATATTGGATTTTCAATCAAGGTGAGATGGGGTAGACATTTCCCTAGTTATACCCTCCTCAAATAGCCTTTTAAATAAGTGAATGCATATCAATATGGACTTGAGTAGGTTGTTTGAGTATGGATAAATGCAATTAAGTGTATTGAGTCCTCCATGTCCATACTCTATGAGGAACTCACGGGTTTTATGATTGCTTATAGGAATTTCTCCATCTTTTAGGTAGCATCACCCTCTTGCATAGTGAAGATAAAGGTTAGCTCCACTATATCCACAGGTTATTGTGGTCCTGGTTAAGTTCTCCTGACAAATCTCTCAGCTAACTTGCCATTAAGATCGGTTATCTTAAGTTGCTAGTCACTAACATGTCTTTGTAAGTTAGCCCCCTGAAATTTTAGATGACTAACCTTTGAAACTAAATATGTGCATGTTTTAGACATTTTTTACAACTTTAGTTACAGACTCCCCTCATCTTTATCAAAACAATCATGGATGGGTGAAAGAATAGGAGCAAAGTTTTCTTTCTAATCACCAGCTTTGAGTTCTTGACTGCTGAATTTCACATGCACCATGACAGAGTGAAGGTTGTTCACTAGAGTTTTTGGTAGCTTTCCTATGAACGTATTTCACTAGAGTTTTAAGACTCAGAGTGAAGATTTATGGCCGGGTTAATGAGCTCATCATGCTGAGGATAAGAAGCCTCAGCACTGATCAAAGAAATGATGCTAGTGGTCTTCTTCTCAGGAAAAGTATGAGCTCTATTTTCCATTTTCTTCTGTATGAGTGAGTGTATGGGGGCCTGTAAATCCCAAGTAGTTTGTGCATGGGTTCGTCTATATTTTCTTGAGTAGGTGAGGGTGATTTGTGGCTGTGTGGATGGTGCTTATATAGAAGGTGTGGGCTAAACATTGGCTTGTGTTGTCAAGTTATCATCTTGAGCAATGAGCTCTAACATTTTTTGTACTAGTAATGTTTTTTACCCTGAGAAGCCAACAATTGACTTTCTCATTGTCTTGAAAATATTAGGTTTCATCTGTCCCAATTTAAGAGTATTATCTGTTCCTATTAACTGTGAGTCTAGTTCATAGTTAATAATGTGTTGAACATATCTAAGGAACATATAATACTCAAATAAGTTAAAGTTAGCAAGCAGGTTTGTATAAACAAACTGAGAGTACTTGAACTTGACTTCTTGAACCATCCCATGAGCTATATAGGATAAGTTATCAGGAATTTGATCCCAATCTCCATGTTTGTTAGACAGAGAATGGATGACCATATGGAAGAGGTATTTTTATTGAGAGTAAACCTTACCCTTTTTTAATATACTTGCTGAGTAGTCCCATTCATAACACATCTGCCGAAATGAGTTCTTTATAGCAGTCTTGGGGAATAACAATTCACTTTTTTCATCATCCATCCTCACATGAGATTTGATGAAGGCTGAAGTTATAAAAATTGTCTTCCCCTGTACTGTAGCAGACAGTGCCTTCTCATCATCCAATATAACCTCTTGTTAGGTTCTACAAAATTATAAAATTTGATCTTTATACAAAAGAAGGTCTATGGTAAGTGCAAGGAGATAGTTGGTGTGAGACAAGAAGCGGCAAACATTTGAGAAAACTGGATCTTTTTTAAATGATAAAAGATCAATTTTATTGTGTTGCCTTTGTACTTGCATGTAAAAGTCTGGTAGGTTTTGGATATCAGGGTTGGCCATTTTAAGTAGCTTAGAAGTGAAGGAAGCTAAAAACAAAGTCAGGGTTAATTTATGGTTTGAATTTTTGTAGATGATTAGTAAGAAGAAAGAGTGGGAACCATTGAATCTGTATTTATATAATGGATTTGAGACAAAATTAATACAAAATGATAAACTTTGAAATACGGTATCGGTCCTACCTATGAAAAACCTATCAAAAATGTAGTTTTGTTGGAATTCTAAAATCTTCCGAATGTACTTTTGTTTGCCAATTTGACTTCGAAAAATACTCATTACCTTGATAAAAATTTGCTTCGAACTAAAAATACATGTAGTATTTTTACTTTCGAAATATATTTAGTTTCAGAAGATATTAAACATTAGAAGATTTATTCAAATGATAAATAAAGACTACAACACTTAATTGCTTTTAAAATAAAATTGTACTTCAAAACATGTAAGTACTTAAAAGAACATTTAAGTTTCGGAAGATATGTCAGAATTTTTTTCGAATGTAAATTTTTTATTAAGTAGTTATTAGTTTTGAAGAAATAATTTTCTTTTGAATTAATTTTAATGTCTTACGAAAGAAAAATATCTTAAATTTTTAAAAATTTTAAATAATATCATTTTGAATTTTTTTTTAAAGTAAACTGCGCATATATAGGTGATGATATAGACAACTTAAGAAACATATTTGAGAAAATAACTTGAGGTTAGTTTAAGAAAATTGTACTAAAAGTTAATAATACCAGTAGCTGATACAAGATATTTAAATCTCTGCTTATCAAAAGATTTTATAAACATATCACCATATTATTTATTTGTGTTGATTTTGACTAGTTTTATCAATCACTTTTCAACATTATCTCTAATCAAATGATACCTGATGTTGATTTGTTTTGTCTTGTAGTGTTACACAGAATTCTCTATAATAGAGATAAAATTGTTGTTGTTTATGTGGATGGGACTTTATTTGAAGTTGAATCCATAATGCAGTATTTAATTCTGAATTTAAAGCACTTAAGCACAGCAATTTGTAGCAGCAATTTATTCAGATTCAACAGTTGATGCAGACACACAGTATTGTTTCTATTGTTGCCATGAGACTATCCTTTCATAAAAAAATTGACATCCGCCATATATAGAATTCACAGTTATATTGCAGCCACCATAGTCATTATCTGTATAAGCATACAGATTAAAATTAGAATTATTTGAATACCAAATACCTAGTTTGGGAGCACCTTTAAGATATCTAAGAATGCTCTTGACATCAACTAGGAGTGACATCTTAGGGTTGGATTGATTTTTACAAAATACATATATTAAACATGATATCAGGCCTGCTGTCTGTGAGATGCATAAAAGATCTAATCATAGCCCTGTAAATATGATTATCAACACACTCCCCCTCAAGATCAGGTAGTAGGAAGTGTTTTCTAGCTATGGGAGTCTTAGAAACCTTACACTCAGTCAGATAAAATCTGATAAGTATGTCTTGCACATAGTTTGACTGGTTTATAAAGATGACATTGTTAACCTGATTCACTTGAATTCATAGAAAGAAACTAAGTTTCTTCATGGCACTCATTTCAAATCTATTATTAATCAACTTCTCAAAATGTTTGTAGAGCTTCGGATTAGTTGACACAAAGATAATATTATCTACATAAATTTGAACCAGCATTAAGTATTTTCCTGTTGCTTTAATAAAGACTGTTCTATCAATAGTTCCACTCTTGTGTTCTTCTTTACTTTGGAGCTTCCAAAAGTAAGAGATTTTCCTTCTGAAGCTATATTGTTCTTCCTTTTAAAGGTTTTTTTCTTGTTATTATGGATAGTGCTTTTGGAATTTACCACACATGATGTATCCAGTTTGCATACTTTCGAGATTTTTAATCTGAGTATGAGGTTGAGCTTGATCTCTTTCTACTTCCTTCTCATCTTCACAGATGATGTAGTAGGCTTCTTAGGCTGAGGCTTGCTCTTGAAAATAGATGGTTCATGTTGTAGCAGTTGTGCATATTTGATGAGCATTCTTCTTTTGACTAGTATGATTTGGACATGAATTAGAACTCATGGTACTGGAGTCCATGGTTGAGTATTTAGTATTCACCATTTCAAATCCAGCAGATATAAACACTTGCTTTTGCTTGAAGTTGAAGATGGTATTAATCTCTTGGGCTTTCTTTAATTTTCTTTTGGCTGCCTTGATTAGTTTCTTCCTATTAGACTTGGTTATCCTTGTTCTTTCTTTTATTCAGGAGAATAGTGACTATTCTTAGAATGATCTTTTTCACTCACTTTAGAACCATCTTTAATTATCTGCTCTTTATATTCATCTTCTTCTTGGATAAGGTCCTTGGTTTTAAAAAATGTTAGGCGGTCCGAGGCGTTTAAGTCTGAAAAGACGAGGCATTATGTGAGAGGCATGAGTCGAGAGCCTCACGTATGCGAGGCATTGTTCTGCGTATAATAAAATGAGCTATACGTACAACCAAAAGTTGAATTTGTCTAAGCTTTTTTACGTATTGACTTTTTTACCATGTATATCATTCATAATCTTATCATCCCTTTGGTTATTTTTACTTATCATCCTTTTACAGACCCTAATCTTTTACAGACCCCAATCTTTACTAATGTTGACCAAATTTGACCTAGATGTACATGAGGCGCCGTCTCAAAGCCCTGAGGCGTTTTATTGATCGCCTCTAGAGCCTCACGCCTTAAGTGTGCCTCAGGAGTTATTTTTAAAACCAAATTGGGGTATATGAAGGGAAGCTTATCTTTATAAGTTTTGCACCTTGAAGGTCTTACAGATAATAATGTGTGTGCAACAACTATTTCACTTGAACCCAATCCCAGTCTATTTTAATAAAAAATCTTTACATGCAAGAATGAAAATATAATGTATTTGAAGCTTTACTTTTCAAAAATACATTTTTCTATCTTAGCTTTGCAGATCACAAGCTCAACCTGGCATTCAGTTAACTTGGTAATGTGATTTTTTTTAATCCTGTAATTTGTGTGCTAAAGCTAAGAAGTTGAAACTATTTTCTCTAAATCTTCTATTGTAAGTTTATAATCATTTTCGCCTATTTTAAGATAAGCTTTTAAAATGTTCAAGTACTCAATATCATATCTCATTTCTAAGTTATAGGACCTATTTACATATTTACTTTAACAATGCATTCAGTAGTGCAATGATGTTTTAATACCTTGGCTTTTTCATGATCAGCCATCAATGCTTGGTTGGAAGAAATATCTTCTACCTGGAAGCTCCAGTCAAAGCCTAATTTTTCAACAGCAACAACACCTTGTTGTTTTGTTTGGCTTGGCTTCTCAGGTCTGAGAGCACCCTTAGTGTAGTTTGGCCTGGATTATGTTTGGCCACCATTAGCTCTTGGTGCCTTGCACTCCCTAGCAAAGTGTCTCATTTGGTTATAGTTATAACACTTCACTTTACTTTTATCCAGCATAAACTTTCCACTGCATACATTATTAGAAACTTTTTTCCAGATCTATTGTTAAACTAATTAGCTCTGTGAGTGATAAGAGCCATTTGATGGATTATCTCCATGTATTCTAGATTATCTGGATGGATACAATCGAAGCCTACTTATTCAACATCAATAATAGCTTATTGTTTTGATTGGTTTGTCTTCTTAGGTCTGGGAGCACCCTTAATATAGTTTGGCCTGGATTGTGTATGGCCACCATTAGTTTTTAGTGACTTGCACTCCTTAGCAAAGTGTCCCATTTGGTTACATTTGTTACACTTCACTTTGCTTTTATCCAGCCCAAACTTTCTACTGGATACATTGCTAGGAAACTTACTTCCGGTTCTCTTGTAAAACTTCTTGACTTTATGAGTGAAAATAGTTATTTGCTGGACTATCTCCATGTATTCCAGATCATCTATATTGATACAATCCAAGTGTTCAATGATGAATAGAAAGTTGCCACAATTTTTATCAACAGACACAAAGCTTGAGCAGTTGTCATTTGAGCTGGTAAGTGTTTTGTGAAACCGAAGTGATCTAAGATGGTGAGATATTACAATCAAGAACCTGAAATGCTCTAATACCAATTGCAGGACCGGTAAAGGGGGTCAATACAATAGTTTAATATTGTTAGGAGAGTTATAATGCTTAGCAGATCAAATATGGATCCGATTTATGATGAAACAAATAACAAAAGTAAAAGAAGAAAACAATAACAAGAACAAGAACAATCAAGTATGGCTTTCAAGAATGATATATACTGCTTTCAAGTTGTTACAAGTGTTACAAATCTTACATAGAGAATAGAAGTACTTGAAACACTTGATACTACATCTTTACAGCGGGCTATAATTTGAAAGTCAGCTGAAAACACTAATCTAGACAACAAGATCTAAGATGAAAATTAAAAAAATGTATAATATGAAAGTATGGGGATCAAAGATGAAAATAAAAAAATATTAGAAGTTAAATTGTAAAATATGAAAGTATAATATGAAAGTCTTTACAGCGGGCTATAATTTGAAAGTCAGCTGAAAACACTAATCTAGACAACAAGATCTAAGATGAAAATTAAAAAAATGTATAATATGAAAGTATGGGGATCAAAGATGAAAATAAAAAAATATTAGAAGTTAAATTGTAAAATATGAAAGTATAATATGAAAGTCTTTACAGCGGGCTATAATTTGAAAGTCAGCTGAAAACACTAATCTAGACAACAAGATCTAAGATGAAAATTAAAAAAATGTATAATATGAAAGTATGGGGATCAAAGATGAAAATAAAAAATATTAGAAGTTAAATTGTAAAAGATGTAAACATAGTAGGTTAAAATAAAAAAGAAAAGTTAAATTTTAAGAAAAAGACAATTGTGAGTACAAATGTACAACCCATTAAACACATAATACAACTCACTAAACATACCAAAGTTTGTAATTAGTATTATTTAAAGGGGTATGTTCTTGATACACACAATATATTCCATCATCTCTATCTCTTTCTATACATACATATAGATACATGCAGAGAGATAGAGACAATAAGGTGTATCAATAATATAAATGGGTGTTTGTATAACCGAAGTCTATAAATTATAACTGACTAGCAAATAGTGGTTATAACTTGTACTTAAATCTTGAAGCTGTTAAAAAATAAATAAATAAAAACTTAAATCTTGAATGGAGTCATCAAATTCCTTCTGATGTTCACCGCCAATTTTTGAAATCTTAATGATCGTAGTGTTTTCAACTCCCGCTAAATTATTCTAATGTACAACTTAAAATATTGATGTATCTTAATCTGGACCGAATGGTCAATACTGTTGCAATGTCTAGGATTATTATTTAATTAATATCTAACACTACAAGACAGCATAATAATATACTCAAAACTCAAAAGTATATCAGATTAAACTTCATTCATCCCCAGTTAGACACGACAATCTAGTTGGTAACTAAAGTGCTAAGTTTATTCTTTTTTAGTCATTTTTTATATCTTTTCATAAAAATTATTCAACCATCCTATACAAAATGCAATATTTAACTATGTATAATTCAATAGAAGCACTTATCTGTTGAGAAAATCCATTTTAAAGATTCACTAAATACAAAAAAGGGGTTACTTATAGCTCTAAAATAACTTAAGGGATCAAAAATGTAACATCGAAAAGAGTGTTTCAGGACATCAAGCTTTGTAGTATGACAACAATGGTAGACTTCACATTGTACCGAAGTACATTGTTCACAGATCCCTATATTTCAGCACACTTAACCTTGTTCAAATAATTGAATACAATCAGTAGAATTTACAAACTTCTGATCTGTCTTTTTAAATGCAACAAGAATGTAGTACCCGACAAGACGGTATGTCGAAAAAAAATAAAACCAAGTTTGATTCCTTCGGGTTATATAAGCACATCTTTTGCCTTAGAAGATGATGAGTCGGATAGCAGGCTGACCTCGGCTTCATCACTCACGCACGGAGTCAAGTTAGCATGGTCTTCAACATCACCATCAGTAGTATTTACTTCATCATCAGAAATAAAGTGGGCCCACTTCTTATTCTTCACGTGAATAATGGCGGGGTACAGGATGAACCCGATAACAAGAACTAGACCGGTTACTAGAAATGTTCTTGCAGATGCCAAACACATAACGAGTACAAGTAAAAAAGCAGGAGGTACACACAACAATGTTGCACTGAATGTTTCGAGAGGAACTTTATAAGGTCTGTGAAGATCTGGTTTCTTTATTCGCAGTTTTATAAAAGCTGCTAATTCAAACAGCATTCCGATTGCATAAAGAAAGTTTAGAATTTCCAAGATTTCTGTAAAACTCATCCATGATAGGAAGATCACACCAGTTGCTGAGCATAAGATGCTGATTGTGGGCGTTCCAAACTTTGACCTGCGAGATTTAAACGTTTAGTACCAAAAACAAGAAATCTTGAACCATGGTCAATTCAAAGATCATTGTGGTTTCATTAGTAATCAGTTCACACATTGCGCAATCAAAGAGAGATGCAACAACTAAAAGAAAGATTGATTCTTTGCAAAGTTGTTTCTTT
The DNA here is from genome assembly GCA_018326445.1 of Flaveria brownii. Taxonomy (NCBI): domain Eukaryota; kingdom Viridiplantae; phylum Streptophyta; class Magnoliopsida; order Asterales; family Asteraceae; genus Flaveria; species Flaveria brownii. The sequence goes on along the minus strand of BJCN01044593.1, from coordinate 1,995 downwards.
CACTAATATAACTACCTGGTTTCCTTCATCAACTACCGAATAATGAATAATGGATAAAAAATGAAACTGTATTCACCAGTTCACCTCATGACACTTTCTTCCTAGAAAGAAAAGTAGTGGGAAATTCATGTCTCTAACTAATCACACTTAGAGATTGATAACACACATAGAATTGAGTAATTATCCTATAACATCCAAGATAGATCTATAGAGATTCAAAATTTGCACTTTGATAGAAGCTTTATCTTAAAAGGGCTATGTATATCACATTATATATCATGCAAAGATGATACGAAATCAAACAACTAAGTTGTAACAAACACATACCTTGAAGCAAATACAGAAGGAAGCATCCCCATTTCACTCATACCAAGCAGTTGGAAAGCATCACTACTCATTTCAGCTTCAAACAACCCTAAATTAGACATAGCAGATGCAGCTTGAATCCACCATTTAAGCCAAGATCCCCCAATCAACATCCCAACTTCAGCAAAATACCCATCACTCCACTCTCTATAATTCGATCCCGACCCTGTCCCCGCCAAAAGTGGGATCAAATACGAACAAACGACAAGTATAACAGCACCATAAAGAGCTTTAGGAAATGTCCTACTAGGATCTTCAACCTCACCAGCAAGTGTACTAGCTTTATCCCAACAATTTAAGTTCCAAAACATGCTATTGAAATAACCCCTCCATTCCACTTTCTTGAAATCAACCGAAATCCATCTTTTCGGTCGAATTAGGGGGATTGAAAGCACACCCATCACCACAAATGGTAACAGTGAGAAACAGGCAAGAACAACAGCAGATATTCCAACAATATGAAGACCTCTGTAGTTCAAATAGGTCAGCAAAACAGTAATTGCTAGAACTGCTGGTATTCTAGCATACCATTGATCAAATACTGGAAGTGAATGCTTAAGGTAATCAAGAAATAACACAGGGTAAAGTGCATTATCCATAACCCCACTAAACCATTTCCAAAACCCTTCTTGAAAGCCCCAAAAAGAACCAAAAGCTGATGAAATCCAGATGACATAACCACCATTTTTAGGGAAACTTGTGGCTAATTCAGCTGTAACTAGGGCTTCAGGGATGCTCCAGAAAATGGGGAAAATCAAGAACCCTAATAAAGAAAGTAAAGCCCCACCTCCTGATTTGACTGAATCTTCTACACCAAATGGACCACCTGAAACTTCATAGAAGATTAGGGCAATTAGAGGTAATAAAGTTAGTTTAGGGTTTGATTTCTTATCTGCAGTGTTGAGATCATTGTTCAAGATCGAGTTTTTATCTCCACCCATTCAAGAAAGATGAATTTTGAACGATCGAAACAGCTTTTTGCCACTATGCAATCAGTCAATCACTCAATCATCATGTTCTTGATTGACGTAAGATTTTGTAAGATGGGTTTTGATTGTTGTTGAAATCAAGTGACTACGCAGATGGAATCAAGATGAATCTGTTTGTGGAATAATCAAATTTGAGCGATGATTTGGTTGACTTGTGGATAGCAAGTTGAGATTGTTTAAAACACAAAATCTGTTCTCCAATATGTTTGCAGCCACGTTTGACGTGTGCATTTTACTAGGTCCTGTTAGGTCACGGTTTGGTCTAACCGTGATACTTTATGGAGAAACCGGATCAAAAGGTCACGGTTTGTCACGGTTTGGCCAAACCGTGATATTTTGAGATTTTTTTTTAAATCAAAAGGTCACGGTTTGGCCAAATCGTGATATTTTGAGATTTTTTTTAAATCAAAAGGTCACGGTTTGGCCAAACCGTGATATTTTAACATTTTGAAAATTAAAATACATTAAAAGTTACTTTTTGAAAACTAAAATACATTAATTTATATATTTTGAAAATTAAAATATATTAAAAGTTACTTCTTGATTATTGAAAATCATACGGAGATCCAACGCCGCCCTATAAGCCATCTGTAAAAATCATACCGCACAGAATTAGGTATGAAAATCACGTAAAAACATC
>BJCN01044577.1:0-10199 GCA_018326445.1 Flaveria brownii | reverse complement strand
TTGCATGTTGTTGGGAAGGATGTTATTGATGATGACCTTGGCTCATCGACACTTATTCGAACTCATCTAAGCTGATGCATCCTTTGGTTGAGCGTTATTTCATGTTGTCCAATGTCGGGCTGTGATGATAACTGATGATACCAGTTGTTTTGGCATGGCTACCCTTTAAGGTCAACAACCACAACTGAGCCCGATTCATTACAGATAACTGATGATACCGGTTGTTTTGGCATGGCTACCCTTTGGCATGGCTACTTTACTAAAATAGATGTAAAGTAGAAAGTATTAGTGCCGTCGGTTAAATAAAATAAAATAATAAATAGTAATATAAAACAAAATAAGATTAGTCTTCACATATCATAAAATTATCCGTCTACTCACGACTTATATTTTCCTTTTTAATAATTTCTAAAGGTTCAATTCAACCAAAAATGAAAAAGTTTAAATTGTATTATAGTTGTATCTGATATTGATTATACGTAATGAGAAAAAGAAAGAGAGCAGATCATATGGTTACATAACATTTTATATCACTGTTAATACAATATATACAATGTTTGAACAAAAGTTAGCCTTATGTTACATTGATTGTGTATTTGTAAAAATTGCAATAATTCTTTCAATATTATCTTTACTGGTTTTAGTAAGCTGTGTGTATAATAAATAAATAAAATATTAAATATAATAAAATTTTATTTAGTATAAAATGATGTATTAAGATAAGATAAGATTGAAAAATTGTTATCTTGATTATTCTAATTTATCATGATTCATTCTAATTTGTTCGGTATATTACCATTTAATCTTTAAAACAACCTTTTATCTTACGATTTATGAACCATGGAAGTATCTTTTGTCCGTTTACACTAAAAAAAACAATTTCATCAATTATTGATTTTGTGTAATTCCATTGAACTTTCATAATACAAATTACATAACAATCACGGGAAAATTATGGTGTTCTGAGGGAAAATAATACAAAGTTACAAACTTCACATATTTTTTAATATTTTTGAGAATAATGATTATAAATGAACGAGAGAGAAAAAATATAAAGATAAATATATAAAAAAATATTATTTAACTGAAACAGAAAGAAAAAAATAGTGCTTTTACTGTAAATATGTGGACCGAAATGTTAAAGCTAATTCTTAAACATTGTATAAGGACCAAAATGTTCAACTTAGATACTTTAAGTGCATAAACAACACCTTCTAAAAACCCAGGGTCCCCAACATGACACAGGCCTTTAAAAGCTCCCCTCACACAGATTCAACACCACCAAAGTGACAGACCCCCTTTTAGTTTTAGCACCCTTTAACCTCCACCCACATTCCCTCTAGATTCAACACTCTATCACCATGGATTACGACTACAATTACGACTACGTAAGTCAAACATCTAACACAACTAATCGATTCACTACCTTCGTTTCTCCGTAAATCTCTTGTTGATTTGTGTTGATTCACGATCTCGCAGGACTACAAGCGAAACAACGTTCCGGCGTTCGGAAGCTGGGATTGCAACGACGATCTACCGTTTACGCAGTGCTTCGAGTCGGCTAGACAAGCCGGATTGCTCCGCTACAGCTATTCTGAAGATCGCGATCTGTATGTTACCGGAGATTTGTATGATAATAATGTTGTTACTCCCGCTATGATCGTTGTTCCTCGCTGCACGGTACTTCACCACTTTCACCTTCAACAATTTAATTACCATCATTAGAATTAACACTCATGATTTGGTTGGGGACAAAAGTGTCTTCTAATATTTACACTTAATTTCATAAAATTATTGTCCTATCTTAATTTTTTTTTTAACGACAAATTTATTCTACTATTACTCTTAAATTACACCAACTTACATCATGTATCATGTCTAGTTTGAACACAGAAACTTTTCTATAAGAGCTAAAGCCTCCGTATAGCTAAAAAAATAGATAGTTTAAATATTAACATCTCTTGTCTTTATACCAAAAAGAAAGTAAAAAAAAGTTTTTAGGTTAAGTTGGACAGTTTTAACACATTTATTTATTTGGCTTTCGAGACTGATGTATGAGTTTTTTTTGGTTTAGAGAATGAGTACACTGTGCATTAACGGGTGTACATAAACTGTGAATATTATATTATAACCTGAGTGGGAAAAAGGGGTGGCTTTTAAAATGGTAAAGTTTGACTTGTACTTTATGGTACAACAGCGGAAAGCAGGAGGGTACCCGCATGTGAAAGAGGAGAAAAAAGACGCATGGGTTGTCTGTGACTATGAATACGACTACACTTACGATTGTGACGCCAAGGAGCCACCTAGCCCCGTCAGTGTAGCAACACCACCGCAACCACCACCGGAACAACAACGAAGGCACGTTAAACCGAAGGCCGTAGACGAAGATCTGTACCGGATCTCGCCCACGCTCCTCCGGTCGAAGCCTAGAAGGGTAATTTCGTAAATTCCCTTTCCATATATATATATATATATATATAAAAGATCAGGTTCATTAAACTTTTTTAACGTAAATAACGAACCATTGATATACGTTATATTTAGTTGTTTTACATGTATCATATACATACATGTGAAACAACTCAAATACGATTGATATTTATTATTATTATGTTTTATAACAATGGTTTCTTTTTAAAATGTTTATCTGGGAAAAGTTAAATTTGAAAAAACATTTATAACCACTTTTGGGTGGATTCAAAATATTCAATTATTATACGATTTGATTATTGTTGTTGTCTATCCCATGTGAGTGACGGTGTGTGAGGAGTAAATGTAATGGGGGTGTGAAATCAAATGATCACACATCACGAGTCCGCTGACACATTTGCATCATTTCCCCGCAATTGTAGGCACGTAATTACACATATTTTTGTCTATTTAACCACTATTTATATTAACTTTTGGGACCCCACCTTTACTATGCGTATAGTCAACACTGTTTTCATTGTCAATCAATACTTCACTCTTTTATGTATTTTTAGTAGGAATGTATTTTTTTATTAAAGAACCGAACTTAGTTCAGTTCTTACGAGAAAGTCTATTAATTAGAAGTCCTTAACTTCATAAAAATGAACAAAAAAGACATTAAATAAACTTGTGTGTCTGTATTCTCTAAGCAAATGTAAACTGTATTCAAATTCCATATACATAATTACTGTAAACTTTTAATTTGTTCTACCTATTTTGTTTTGACTAAAGATCAAGGTAACTATTTATTATTTAAAACAATTTTAAAAATTAATTTAGTGACTTTTTCACATATTCTCACACTAGTAAACAAGGCCTTATTTATAAAACTAGGTAAAATATATTTGTTTTTTTGAAAATATTTGTATAAATCTTTATTATCTACTCTCATGTGCATAAGGTGTTGTACTTTTTTATTTTGTTGATGTACATTTTACTACAAACATAAACTTTTATTGCACAAAGTACAATTATATATTGCATAGGATTTTGAAGTTTTAGTTAAGCCCCCAAAAGTTATATCTTCACCCTTTCAAATTTGACTATATTTATATTTTATATCGTTTACTTATTTACTTTTAATATATTTATTTTATAAATAATAAATTCTAATGTTTTCTTATATTTTGAATATACCATTGCGTCGTTTTTCTTTTTATTTACGTCTCGGTGTAAATTTTATTCAAAACAGAATTATATGTCACAATGTAAAAGTCATTAATGCATAAATGTACAAGTCTCCGTAGAAATATCAAGGTTTTGATTTTTTTAAAATTTCTTTTGATTATTATCCTCCAACTTTTAGAGAATGGTTTTTTATAAAATACAAATTTATAGTGCATTTTTTCATTTTTTTATCAACGTTAATATTTTAACCCATTTGGCTTTTTTCCGTCGTGACGTGCCTATTTTATCAACATTTTGACGCTACATTTTGAAACAATATATACTTTACAAAAATCGTCATCTGTCTCTCGCAACACAAAAGTTTGGAACGATTTATTTTTCAAGGAGGTACAGATTTTATTTTTCTTACCTTCAACGTGGGATTTTGTGACAATATTTCGACGTTAGATTTTCATGGTTTGCGTATCCGTTGCAATCCGTTGCAACACGAGGGTCTTAATTCTAGTTTACTTTATTTTTTATTAGCCCATGTTTTTATTAAAAAAATAAACATGTTTGTAGTTCCCAATTTTTTTACTATGCAAGTTGACAAAGTAAAAGCCAAAACAGAATTGTACCGGATCATTTAACATGGTTTTATTTGATTACATGTCATTGAACTAACCCCACCCTATTTACGGTATCTTTTCTTTTAATTCTGAAATGCAGAAGAAGTGGGGATTATTTTCAAGCTGCATGCAACCAACTTGTGTTATGTGAGGAAGGTACATATTAATATATTATCGAGGCAAAGCAAGTGATTATTATTACAAATAGTAAAATGTAGGCTCCTGTTTTTGTTCGTAAATGGGCCTAGGACCCAGGCCCATAAAGCCATGAAATGATGACATCTGTTAATTCATAGTGTCGTGATGATGATGATGATGATATTAAAGCTGTTTCCCAAACACACTTGTTGGTTTTTCTATCTTTTGTTGGGAATCTTTCTTTTGAATTTCGATTTCCTCACTTTATTGTAATTATTTATTGTAGTATTGTACAAGTAAGGTTATATTTTCTGATTTCTTAAATCCTTAGCATTTATATTTGAATTTTAGTTATCTTGTGACATATATCATTTAGAAATATGAATATATGACTGTGACATGTAATAGAACGATGAAAAAGACGGTTAGACATCAATGTCACACTTCATGAGGAAAATACAAGTACTTTTGAAGGTGGTTTAGTGTTTACGAGAACAAAACTTGTGAGCAAAATAAATAAAACTGTTTAGTACGAGAGATTAAATATTACTAAAAACATATCAATTATGTCGACAGATTAGATATTACTAAAAACATATCAATTATTTTTACCCAAATCCCACATAGATGAAGCAGCTTTTGTGGTGGTAAGCATTAGCCACCAGGATGCACGATTATATTGCTACACAAACTTTAAATTTTGTTAATGTTTCGGGTGTAATTTTGTATAAATCGTCTTACTTTTCGTTATAAGTTAAGAAGCTAAACTCTGTAATATAGAAGCTACAGATAGCGTGGTAATAACGTAATGTAATTCAGATCGTTAACAAAAACGGATGACTCGCTTTTATTCTTCCCAACATAGACGATTAAAGGAAATCCTCAACGACAATAAAGACCTTATAGACGATTAAAGCTACAGTATATAAGGATCAACCTTTCATCCCGTTTATGATCAAGATTCACTGCTTCCGTCATGTCTTGGACTCGTATAGTTGGGGAGTGACTTTATAACTCCGGTCAGTGTGATGTCACGCGTAGTATACCTCACGAGCACGTGTAACGCAACGGAAATCAAGGACCGTCAAGGGGGATTTTTCTGACTAAAAACTTCTCATTCGATCTCCTTCTCACAGACATCTCTGTTGGAAATTTTTCGACTTGAGAAAACATGATAGACACCGGTTTATTAATAAGAAAAGAACACTAAATTACAAAGCCTTTACTCATTTATTTATGCTAAACTTATACTACTCTTAACCTAAATCAAACACCATTAAATAATCATAAATACTCGATCATAGTCTAATACAAACTAACAATAATATAAATTAAAAACTATTGCCAACGATTATCTTCAAATATATTAATTCAATTCTTCAAATATAACTAAAAACTATTTAAGCTCAGTTTAACTTATATGTTTTTTTATTTCGTTTACTAATCATTAATGTGAATAAAAGCAAGTGAAAATCAAATGTAAATATTTGATAATTATGTTACTGAGATTGTTGTTGACAATAAAAGTGAAAGTTTAGTGTGTTACCTGCCAAATTAATAATATGGATCATTATCGCCAATAAATAATAATTTGAATTATTGAAAATCTAATCCGCCTTTATCTAATCAATCAACAAACATAAACAAAAATTAATCATTATTTAGGTAAAAAAAATGGATATGAAACATGTCCAGTTCATTCATTTATGTGTGTAACATTCGTTTGTTATCTTTATATATATTCGTCCCTAAACGTTAATAATGTTTGTTTATATATTCATCTAATGATGTTTGCCTTTAACTATTGTTCATTTTTGTTTGTTCGTTTATCTTCATATATGTTGGTCTATTTGCGTAGAATATTAAATTTCAACAATAAACAAACACAAAAACGTTCAATTTTATTAACTAACGATCATGTGTTTAAATACCGGTTATAGTTCGCATGTTTAGTTAAAGTTAAATGAAGGGTTATTGGATTTTAATAATCTCGAGTTTCATTTATAGGCCGGGATTAATCCCAAACTTAGGAAATGTTTATATAAACTTCGAACTTTGAATTTATTTTCCTTCAATGATCCCTTACTGACTGGGCGTTAATCTCGTTAGTTTTTTTTAATGACATTGACTACTTTTGTGGTCAAAACAATAAGCAGAAAATTAAAATCTATCATAAGCTCCGTCAATTTGAAACTTTCGCATCAAAAAACCCGCCAATCTCCATCTCCTGATTTGACATACCTGACTTATTGGAGGTAGATTTAGTGTGAAGATGAAGGCTAGACAATGAAAAACGGACCTAATGAGACTAGGCGGTGGCATAGTTGAAAAATGGCTCAAATTTGGCCCTATTTCATAAAAAAATCAACGAGTGTTAACTCTCAGTTACTAAGTGATTATTAGATGAAAATAAATTTAAAGTTAGAAGTGAACGTAAATATTCACTGAATTAAAATTTACGATCAATAAATCAAAGTTATAATTAATAAAATTCAATAATTTTTAAATACACAATAACAAAATTACTCCTATTTCACAAGCAATAGTGATCGACTAGACTGTCATTTGAACAGTGGTAATTAGTGAAAGCATCACCTGTTCTCTTACAACTGCTACATTGATAAAGACCGAGACATCTACTCACAGCTTTTATGATTGTCTCAAATTTCTTTTACTTATTTGGCCACATGATAGAACTTTATCGACCACAACATTGGCATTTGTAATGTGAATTTGTTTTACATTATTGATTTGCTTTACTAATATTATTATATTGTACTTTACCAATTTTGTCGCCGCTGCCTCCCGTAACCACCCTACCATCGTTGCTGTTGTCGCCACCACTACCATCACGAACCCCGTTATTGTCTTTGACGACCACCATTGTTACCGTAATCACCACCGCCTTTATTGTTGTTGTCACCCCGCGTTCAAACTCCCCATTGTTACTACGGGTTTTTCGGTCATTCGTCTGTTTCGTATATAAATTATCATTTATAATAGCCTAATTCGCCCTTTGCAGACCGTTCTTCATCTAATCATTTTAACGTTTTGTACTTGTATTCATTCGTCCATAAAATAGAACCCTAGTTGCAAGGCCAAAAACCATCTTCGTATTCATCGCTCTCACCTTTCAAGTCCGTTGATAGTTTGCCCTATATAAACTCGTTCAATCCTTAGTTCCGCGGCTTCCGCCACTGCTAGTTAGTAGTTTGTGTTCGTAGCTATTGCCTCTCAGCATGTACGTGTTACTAAGAAGGTTATATTTAATCGTATTAACTATTACATGAGTCGTATCATGTACCCTATTTATTAAAGATGTCCGTGTTCATGTTTAAGATGATATATTTAGTTAATCTGTGCCGTGTTCAGATTTAATATTTGTGTTGATTGTGTCGTGTTGTGTATGACCATTTTAACATAATACATGACACATTTTGCTTGCACTAGTCGCAGAGGTGACACCGACATCTGTTAGGTGGTGACGATATGGCCTAACGTGGTGGCGGCCATGGAGTTGTGACGAGGGAGATAGATTATAATTCCTTTATAATTGTTTTATCACTTCAATGCATTACAAATTCAAATTTATTTGGTAGATTTTAATTCTTTTAAATTCCATGGAGAAATTGAAGTTCCAAATCCAATTCCTTAAATTCCAATCTTTTGACAAATTTCAATTTCTTCAAAATTCGGGGAATCAAACATCCCTTGGATCGATCTCAGCTCGTTTACAAATTTTGCTCATTTACACGCGTCAATTTCAATTGAGCTTCGAGCCATGAACATTATAAACAACTATTACATAAATATTTATAGCTGAATTAGAATTTGGTTTCAATCCGATTCTAAATCATTGTTAATTATCATTTCTCAAGTATTAATTAACAACAATACTAGGTCATTTCAAACTATTCATCGTGTCCTTTGACACTTTAACACGTTAACATATTCGTATACATACATGATACATGTGACATATTGTTTTGCATTATTGCATGTACATAGAAGTCATAGAAATCAACACGTTGGAAACAGTTGCGGCCGAAGAATCGGCAGCGACAGGTAATACGCCTCCATAAACCGCCCATCCGCCACCATCTTCATAATAAACCTCTTCAATATAACAAACGGACATGCCACCATCCGCCACCGCACCGCCGTCATCCGCCACCGCATGCTCAATCTCCGACACTTGTTACCGAGGCGGACAGTTCGACTCCTCCGCCTTCTCAGCCTCCAGCGGGGGCGGCACCACCCGACCATGGTGGTGGAGTTGGCAAACACCGAGATGGTGATGGCTCCTTTTCGGAACATTGGTTGATGAATATTTGTGTTGAGGTGGTTGTGGGAATTGTGGTATATATAGGGTGGCAATGGTTTATTTTATATTATTTTTAACGGCGTTTGAAACTACCCAATACACGAGTGACAATGTGGTTTATTGATGTAGATGGTGGTCCAGTGATTTGGAGATAAATGATCACCATCATTATGGTGATGGGGCTCGATGAGGTTAGAAAATTAGGGGGTGTGATGGTGATGATTAGTGAAGGTGGTTCGTGTTGTTCTTTTTCATATGTTTATACGCACTAGTGTACTTTTAACAAGGCTAATTATGATTACATGTGTGCTAACAAAGTTATTAAGTAGGGCTGATATAACAGGTGGGGCACGACACGATAAAACACGGACCATATAAGTGTTGACACGAAGATGACACGATAAGTAATCGTGTCATTTTTTCCATACACAAACACGGATATGTTTCTAGACATGCTATACGATAAGACCTATTAAATGACATGATAAAAATCACATATTTTGTGAAAAAAAAAAGTTGCCAGAAATGCATAAAATCTTAAATAATACATAATACTTAACATGATAATCCTTAATATATTTGAAACAAAAGTGCATACAAGTCTTAATCAACCAATAGCATAATATAAAAAGGGTCGTTAACAAGCGGAGTCCGGAGAGGCGGGAGACACGATCAGTGGTATAGTGGTAGTCGTATTTGCTTGTAGTGACTGAGCAAACGATAGAGTTTCTAAAGTGAATGTGGATAACAATGACATATATCGTTAATATATATATTTAGTTATTTTAAACAGGCTATATAAATAAACAGGTTTAAACAATTGTCTTAATAGGTTAACAAGTTTTTAACCTGTTGAGACAATTTTTATTGTGTTATAAACGTGTCGACTTGTTAATGACATAAAACCTGTTAAGCTCAAATATAAAACTTGTTAACATCGTGTCATGTCGTGTTAATATGTCCATATAAAAGATTGTCAGTCTTACTGTTAAGTTGTCAATGCGATATGTTCTGAGGAAAAAATGTTAAGACTTAAGAGGTTAAATGTTGTGAAATATATTTTTATTGTAGTTATTTTAGAAAATCCATGTTGAAGAAAAGAAAGCTGTTGAATTCAGATGAAAACTACTGTACTTTGTTTTATCTAAATGTCTTAACGTCATTTTTATGTGTTATTGTCCCATGGCTTAATAAAATTATTTAAAAATAAATGAGAAATTTGCTAATCTAGTTTTTCTATATTAACATCACTAAATTTGTTTAAAAAGCACATGACTATTTTTTAAGGAATTGCTTGTTAACCTTAAACTTATTAAGTTTTAATGAGGTAATATTTAACTTTTTTGTAAAAACAATTTATAAAGTCTTATTCCATACTATGAAAAAACCAAATGATGAATAGTTGGGTTTTGGTGATTATATTTTGGTCACTATAGTTTCTGGTATTTGTAATATGGTCCTTTCAATGCTTTTATGCCTATATGAATGCCTTGTCTCTTTACACCCATTTTTAGAGAGAGGGGCTCGCAACC
>BJCN01044513.1:0-11436 GCA_018326445.1 Flaveria brownii | reverse complement strand
TTATAAATAAACTCTATTGTACGGATGTGCATTGACAACTCACCCAAAATCATTAGTTCACAGCTTGTAGAAGAGAGTTACGCTTAGATAAAAACTAAAAATTTAGAAAAAGAACTTGTTGAACAATTTTTCACTTTGTTTGGTTGCAGCTTACACCAAAGCTATTGGCGTCTGTAGACAATCAATGATTCAAGATCTCATATCAGGTAATGATCGTTGAACATTTAAGTCATGTTGTTGCTCGGTTGTATGGTTGTACAACTTGTAGAATTTTTTATAAACTTTTTTCTTTTATAGTCATGTTAGGATTTTCTTAAACTTTATGCCAATATCATTTGCTTCACTACTTGAAATTGAAATTTAATCAAGATTTTTTTTCTTATTTTTATTCCCACAAGAAAATGATAATGTCTTTTGTAGATCTATCATTTATGTATTTTGTCGATCTATCATTTATGTATTTAATTTGGTACAATCATGATCCGAGTGGTTTCTTTTTATTATAATTTACCTTGTGTTGGTATTTTTTTAGGTTACTATGGTTAACTACTTGTTATTCACAATGAAATTTGTTGGATTAAAATGTAGACGTTTTTATGAAACAAATTAATCAATTTTTAGTCTTAAAGATTCAATATCTTTTACATCTTTAGATAATCACATCATCATCTACTTAAAGATAGAGGAATTAAAGGTATATATTCGAATGTCTTAATCACTTCGTGAAAAAGGAAGCGATCATGCTACGACAACCAGGAGGTTGGCAACACTTAACGACGTAAGCAATGGAAGGTTCTCACCCTGTACCGAACCTTGTTTTCTGAAGATATACCCTGGGCGAAAAGGGACACCTTCTCTTTCTTTCTTCTATCATAGTGACCAAGACAAATGGGTTGGTTAATTTCGTCCTTTGATCTACGCAATTCTCTATCTTTGTTCATGATCATGTATTCATGTTGGGTGAAAAGGTGGTTGTAGAGGAGTGGTTACTCTGTTTCTTTGTCCATAATGAAGAAGAACAAATCTTAAAGTTTAACTATGTGTTAAAAAGCTCGAATGAAATCTACTTTTTGTATCAAGTAAGTTGGTCTCGCAAACTTATATTATTATTTTTTCTACCCTATATGTACATGAATTTATGTAACACAATTTAGGCTCGAAAGTGAAAAAAAGTTTCTTCGCAAAAAGGGCCCCAATTTTATCATCCGTTTTGTGCCTCCAAAATGGTTGAGTCGGCCCTGTTAATGACTTGTTCATATATGCTTAAGTTGTATATTATCACTATTATCACACATAACTCACTTTAGAGTGAAACATACAATGAAACATGAATAATAATAAGCTCGATCAAAATAATATACTTGTTAGTTATATGAAATCAGATTTATAATGTTATTATAGAAAAACACAAAAAGGAAACATAGTATTTTCATTTACTAAATATATACATTAAATGTTATCAACAACATTCAAGTTTTATTTTTCCTTATTTTCCATGTGTAGGTTTACAGCAACGTTTTAACATAGTCCGGTTTCGGCCACCGCTAAAGCACAAAGTCCTAATGCTAGTTTGTTACAAATAAATCTTCGATGTTTACAAATTCTTAGATCCGATCTTGTATCGTGAGTCGAGTGTGATAACCATACCCAAAAATAATAATAAATGTAACAATAATATTCCCGCAAAATTACCATTACACCCTTGAGAAACGCGTGCGTTTCCCTTATTTAGCTCACAAATCAAGGGTACAAATCGGAAAGCCCTCATTGTAAAATTGTAATACAAAACGCCAATTCGGCAGTACCACAACTCTCTTTCTCTCTCACCGTAACATCACCGGCGGCTTCACCGGCGGCGAGTGGACTCAATGCCTGCACAAAAGCGTTCGAACGATTCTGCATATGAAGATGATGAAGATGATGATGTTGAACTGGAGCATAATAATCAGAACGTTTCCGACGAATCCGAAGACGACGACGTAGAGCAAGAGGAACAAGGTTCGGTTGCAATCATGTTTTGAATATCGTTCGAATCACATGATTTTCTGTTGTACATTCGTGTTGATTACTTGATTTGGTGGTTTTTTGATCAGCAGAGTCGGATGATGATGAAAGCCCTTCGTCTAGCTGCAGCGACGAAGACGAGTTTGTTCGCTTTTTCTCTAACTCTAGCTATAGATACAGATTACTTGCCCTAAGTTTCGATTTGCGTTTGTGCTTTGCTACAGTTACGGTTACGGTTACGTCTACTGAGTTTTGATTTGATAATCGTGGCTTTATACTGTTCGGATCGTTGGTTGTGATAGGAGATCTGCATGCTTGTTAACTCGAGTTGTTGAATTTGCTAAGTGCTTATTTGTCGCATCGGCAGTGGATACTTCTAGTAGAGTAGTAGTTAGATTTCAGAATGTGAAGGATAGGGTCAGGAGATGTAGCAGCTATCCCTCTAGTGGCTATTTAAAAGCAATTTTAAGTTCGTATATTGTTTCTGTAACTTTTGGTGCTATTTTGGCTGAGGCAATGGTGCTAGTTTGGCATCAAGGTCATAACCTAGTTTCTGAGCATAGGCAGTGTCTGATTTTCAGGTGTGGCTAGTGTTTAAGAGCACTGGTTGGAGAAAGGTCAAAAGAAAAAAAAACTAGATATAACATGAGAATCACTAGTGTTATAATTTGTGAATGTGAATATTGTTTTTGTTTTCTGGGACACTATGAATTTGCATCAGTTCTAAATATGGAAAGTCAGTAGTTTCCAAGAAGTATTTAACCACAAAAAGCTAATTAATCTTGACGATCTTTTCAAGTAAGACGAATATTATGTCATTAAATGAAGTGTAGTGGTTCATAGGATTCAAGTGTCAAAGTCATATACTTCATATGCAACTAGTGGATGTTGAAGAGGAAATCTTTTTTGTCATATAATGCATTGTTTCCATTAAGCTACCTATTTGATAGTAATAGTAGGTTTGGGGTCCTGTTATTATAGTATATTCAGAGGTCGGATGGGAATGTAAGCATTTTCTTTGGAGAAACAGTAGCATCAACTCCTGAAGCAGCAACGTTTATGTTCTTTACCACTACCAATTCTTTCAGCATCCTTCAAAGAGAATTCCCTTGCATAATCTTTATTCTGTCCCTGCCATCTTTTCTAGAGTAGTAGAGTATTATATATGGAAAATGGAAAGAGTTATGCTTGCTTTCTGTGACTGCAAGTACTCGCTGCAAACATGCAGAAATGAGGTATAAACCAGATAAGCACCACTTGTGAGTGTGACATAATGTGTAGGTTGTTTTTTCTTTATTAAAAATTTCCCGTATGAAAGACCTTATTTTGATAATAGAAAGGTAAGAAAACATATATGAAATTATGAATGTGGCATAAGCTATAGGAGCTGCATTGAAATTAAATTTAACAAGGAGTACGCATAATTTTCTTCTCCCTTAAGGATGAACAAGACCAATATGGGAGAATTAGAAGGAAAAATTGATTATTGGAGATGTATAATAAATTACAACATAGCAAATATAGAAATCTTTGTTTGTAGAGATAGAAATAAGATGAGAGGTAAAAATGGAGGAAGTGTTATCCAAAGATGGCAGTGAATGCAGCGACGAAGCTGAGCAGATTTCTGGCGACGTTTTTTTATCGTTCACTTGACCTGCAGATGCGCGTATTGTCACTGATTGTGTAGAATCACTGAATCAGGCTCTTTATTTGCGAGGGACGGGGAATAGTTGAAGTGATGTAGCTATTTTTTTATAATAATTTAGGGATATGGTTTAGGGATAAGGAATGGGATGGACCGATGGAGTGTTGTTTCTAATGATTTTTTTTTTAAAATTTTAAAGATGAATATAGGGATAGGGAGTGGGTTATGAATGCTCTAAAATGCTACAATTCCTGGCAATTATAGCTTTTTCATTAGGTATGCAAGGAATCAAGTTTTATAAGTACTTCATCTACATTTCATACCCTTCTGTAGGAAGGCTATAGAATTATGGATAAGAGATGAAACTTTTCTAACTATTTTGTATAATATTTATCATTATTGTTAGTAATCATAATATCAAAATCCACAGTCTGGTCCTAGTTTGTATTGTCCTTGAGTAGTCTTTTTGTTCTCCAAAGGTGTACTCTAAGCTGGTGAAAGATGCTAATATTCTATAAAGGTGCTCTATTAAGAGGAGACGTGGGATCAATGTTAGACTTTATATTATTTGCTTCAAGCCACTTAATTATGTAATTCACTCTGTTACTAGTCACACTCATCTGTGACTATTATCAGAAACTATTTTACTTGTATATATGGGGTTTCCAGGTGTATACATATGTCTACGTACAAGCATGCATGTTTATGCGATAATTGTTTATCATAGGTATGACAGGTAAAAGAAAAGTAGTATATCTGTAGTAGTTTTTTTTATATATTCTGTTTGGATTGCGATGCAGGTTTGTTTATGTAAAATTGGCTGATGTTCGCAAAGACGTGCAATGCCCAATATGTTTAGGTACGATTTCCAGTTTTTTTTTTCACTATATGTTATCATATTAATATCTTACTACAAGTGAGCATCGCTTGGGACCATATTGTGGTATTGTTGGTCTAGACAACATGTTAATTACTAGATAACTATATTAAGGATATACGTTATACAGTATGTTATCAGAGACATAACTTAGTATTGGTTGCAACATATGTTTGTCCCAAAAGAATCTAACAGGTGTTCAACCATGTGATGCATTATTCGTTGCATTTTGGAAAGTACTTTTTGTCACATGACTCAAAGTAAATATGCATGATCAATCTAAAACATTTAATGCCTTCCCTTTGTACTTGATGGCATGTGATTGACCATATAAATTTTCTTAACAAAGTTATTAGGAACTTTTTTGCCCACTTTTATATACAAGTAAATCATAGTTTTATGCTGTTTTTTTTTCTTTGTCCATGACAAACAGCTAGAAGGAATGTGGAATGCCTTAAACTTGAACTGTCACTATTGATATAATAGCAGTTCAGAATATATGTCAAAACACATGTAGAATAATTTGAACAGTTGAATGTTATGATCTCTTCATTGAATCTCAGAGCCTATTTATCACATTTTTCATGAATAGGTATAATTCGCAAGACCAGAAAAGTTATGGAATGCCTTCACAGGTTTTGTCGAGAGTGCATAGACAAATCAATGAGAATGGGGTATGTATTAAAATGTTTGGATAACGTCAGCGGTCAGTCTATTAACAGATGTATATATTCGATTATATATGTATATATATAATATTAACTTGGTCTTTTTTATCTGACTTTGTTTGACCCAAATGCAATAGGAACAACGAATGCCCTGCTTGTCGTGCTCATTGTGCAAGCCGCCGTTCCTTGAGGGATGACCCAAATTTTGATGCCCTGATTTCATTGTTGTATCCTGACATTGATAAATCTGAGGCGGAGGTACACTTCCACTTTTACCTATTCGTTACTCATTTTGATGTATATAATTATTTCAATGATATTGAATGCTCGATGCTTTGAGGCCAAAACACAGGAATTGGCCTTTGCCGAGGAGGAAAAAGCTCGGAATAAACAGGTGAACTCAATAAAACATTACTTTATGTCATTCTAGGCTTCATATGTTTACATCTGCTTACTGGAAAGACAAAAACTTGTGTTGTGAGACCCATATTCGCTGTCTTGTTTAAATATACACACAATCCTGATTCTTCCTTTGACCGACTTGCACCATAATTTATATCAATTATCCACCATGGTTCTAAAATTGAAGGGCATTTCTGCATGTAACTATGTATCGTTGTATTAAGCATTAGCTAAAGTTTGAACAAAAAGAAGTTCATTACATTAGCCTTGTAAACATTTTAGATAAATGAAAAATATGAAAATATATTTAGGAAATATGAATATTACTTGTTCTGGCAGTTATAGTGGGGCTGGCAATTCATGTCGAGTTCGTATAACTTGTAGCTAAATCTAATTGGCTAATTAGTTTATTATGTTGGAAGCTTGAACTTAGGACCCATTTGTATGACTACTTTCATTTGTATTC
Organism: Flaveria brownii; assembly: GCA_018326445.1. Lineage (NCBI taxonomy): Eukaryota > Viridiplantae > Streptophyta > Magnoliopsida > Asterales > Asteraceae > Flaveria > Flaveria brownii. Next base: position 5,374 of record BJCN01044513.1, on the reverse strand, counting down.
GTTATTCAACTACAAAATGACAAAGGAAACTAATATTAGATCAAAATCAACTACAATAAGACAAAAAAAACTAATGTAAGCTCAGAAGCAACTATAGAAAGACAAAGTAGCTACTATAAGATCAGAAAAAACCAAGAGGACAAAGGAAGCTAATATGAGGTAAAAAAGGTGTTTCTACTTTCTAGTGTTATAATTCTGAGGATCTAAGTTTCAGTTACACTTTTATACCGGTTGGCTGGAACAGGTTGGTCAGGTGTCCCAAATCCATCTTGTTTGCTAAATGGGTTAACCATGTTGGCCTGCTTATGACCTGAACCCAATCAGCCCCAGATCTAACCTGTTCTCTTCATGTCAGGTCAGGAATGGCCGCCCCTGGTTACAGTACTAAAGTAGTATTATAGTGAAATCACCAATTAAAGTGTGCTATGATAATTGTAATTGGTGAAAATGTGAGGGGGGATATGCATTTGTTTTCAAAGAAAACCTTTGTTGACCTGTTGTGTGATTTTTTATGATCTCGTGAGTCGTGTTACACTTGAAACATTTTTCATGAGTTGGTAATTGGTTTCACTTTTATGAGTCTAGTATAATGTTGAGTTACGTGGACAGATTCAAGCAGCCATTGCACAAACTTCTCGTCGTCAGTTAGAGGCATTGGGAAAGAAACGTGCAACCGCTAAAGCTACAGCGACTGTGTTTATGAGGAGATCACAGTCAAGCACTCGCAACCTCAGGGGAAGGAGAAGTCAGAAATCTGCTGAACCCCGAGGTTCTGACAATGAGGTTGATGCTGATAATGATAACGGAGGCAATTATTCATCTTCTACAGACGAGCTTGATCTCTCTACCGAAGTGAGGCCCAAACGATACAAGAGATGGCCAGGACGCCCGTCTTCATTCCCGTCATCAAGTGGTGCAAATGGAGGGTGTGATGACAATGAAAAGGATGGTTCTAGAAAAATGATTGGTGCGTCTGTTGGGCTTGTTGGCAGCCCAGAAATATTAGGCTGGGGTTGTGGTGGGATGAGAAGTCATACGCGCCATGGGAGCCATAGCAGTGCCGGGAAGAATGCAAGGAACACCCAGCACTCCAAGCTGATTCATCATTTCAAAAAGTTACCACAAAATGATGATGAGGTAAACACAAATTGCTTATATCTTCAACAAACTGGTCAGCTTTGACCATTTGACCTCCCGAAGTCAAATGTGACGTGTTTTATTTTTTAAGTAGACTTCTCATGATTACATGCTATTGTTCAGTTGAACATCAATCTCAAACTTGTATCCCTGGATGAGCAAAATATACCCAATTTGCAGAAATTATACGTTTGCTGCAAGCCAACCATGTCAACTACACATGTATGCGAGGTAAAACGTATTTTTTTAATGTTTTTTTATTATTTTTTTTAACTGGTAACTGATGTTGGTCTGGTGATATGTGTTTCTAATCAGTATATTGCTATTGAGAATGGCTTGCAAGCCGATGAGATTGAGTTGTTGCTAGTGAAGGGGAACCGTTATGATGTTGACCCTTCTTGCTATTCAACTGTCTCACCCGATGAAGAATCTGAACCTGTTGTTATCAATCCTGTGACGGATGAGTTGCAACTGTTGGACGAACATCAAATTATGTTAGATATTGCCCAACTTTCCAGTCGGAACAATCTGGTACACTTTTGCCTCTACCAAAAATAAATTAGCACACATTAACTCAGGTGTCCTACGCTCGTGTCTTTACCAAAAATAAATCAACACACATTAACTCAGGTGTCCTACGCTTTTGTCTTTACCAAAAATAAGTCAACACGCATTAACTCAGGTGTCCATCCACTGGGGGGTGAACACAGCGAACCAAGGTTTGTTGGCTTTTATAAAAGTTGATTCTAGCTATCTTCTAAATTGCAAATATTTAATTATGTATGGAACACAAAAGTTGGACAAGAAAGTGTGGGCTGGGTCGACCCAGATGATTTGACAATCGAAAGTTAGACATCCGGCCTGTTCCTAACCTAATGTTTTCTTTCCCAGATTATAGCCTACAGGAAGAAGCGACATAGCTCGTAAAGTGATTGTTGATGAGGTTTCAAAGCCGAGCAAGGGAAGAAGTGTATAATATGTGAGAGATGATTAGTTATGGATATAAATTATGCTGGAACTTGATGAATATTTAACCCTTGTGTTTTATAGTATCAATGATAAACTCTCTTTGTGTGTGTGTGTAAAAGGGTTGTCTTAGTGATTTGTTATGCTACATATAAAATTTTAATGTGGGTGGGCGCACCAAATTATGCTAGGCGGAAGTGTACGTTCAGCAACACCCATTACAAATTGTCTCTACGATCGGAGTTTGGAGGAGTTATTAATTTATGTACACTTGATGCTATTTTATACTTCACTTCTCCTAACCAACCTATACCAACGACTTAGCTTTTAATGACTTTAACTACTTTGTTACACCAACTACCACTTTGACTAGTCTGATTCGTATTCATACCTTCCCCTTAAGCAAAGCGTTGACCCCCAATTGTAGGTCATCATTGAGACATAAGTTTAGCGTTGTCCTCAAGTAGCATCGCAAGGTAAAGTATCTTTTCACTTCGACTAGCCATTCAATGGGCATCTTATTATGCTTCGTTATAACTCGTTTGTCAATAACACGCTTTGGTTCTTTTGTCACTGGATCAGTAGTGGAGTGGATACAAGTAGTAGGAGGCAGTGGACCATGGTAGTTCTTTAATAAGGACGCATGTTCAGTATCATGAATTTGAACTTTAAAATTGTTTGAAGCCACACTGTCCACTTTAGCTAATACCGGATAAGGGCCCCATGATCTTGATGCTAGTTTGAGTAGTTTCTGGTTATAGCTTCATATTTGAAAGTGTTTAATGGTATTATAATTTCATGAGAATCCTTTAATACAATATCCTCTGTATATACTATATACATACCATATCTAACTCCTATAAATATGAAAAGAGATCAATATAAATCAAGATAAATATGTGGTAAATATATAAATATATCTTCTGCTAATAGTTCCCCTCAGGGAAGGGAGTAAGGACTTATGTTCAAACTGGAACGAAAGGATTTGAACAAGTGGTGCAGAAGTTCCTTAGTGAAAATATCTACATATTGGAAGGAGGAAGGGATGTAAAGGACCCGTATATGGCCAATCTGAACTTTCTCTCGAACGAAATAAATGTCCATCTCAATGTGCTTGGTCTTTTGATGTTGAACTGTATTGCCAATCAAATAAACAGTGGATAAAGTATCATAGTAGATGATGGTTTCTCGTCGAACTAGGACTCAAAGCTCGAGCAAAAGATTATGTAACCATGTAGCCTCAACAACCGCACTAGCTACCCCTGATATTCAGCTTCTGCATTAGAACAAGAAAATGTGGCTTATTGTTTGGTAGAACAGGAAATAAGGTTGTCTCCAAGAAAATATAGTATCTGGACGTAAAATGAGGTGTTCAAACAACTGTCCCAATTAGCATCAGAGTATGCGGTGAAAGAGACACTAGGGGTGGCTAAATGAATGGTACCATGTATGTGTTGGTTTTATGGAGTCTTGATTGGGCTTGGTTTAGAAGACAATTTTGTGGGAAATCAATTAAATTCAAGACTAGTGGCAAGCTTGGCCCATTTTATTTTACTTAGACCATTGTTAGTTTTTTTGGTGATTAAGCATCAAAGCCTAGTTCTTATCTTTATATATGATTCATTGTACTTGTAATTTCTTGTGAGTGAGGCAGAAAGCAATAGAAGTATTACACTGGCCGCAAGCCGTGAACGTATGTCACATCGATCGAATCACGTAAATCTCTCGTGTTTATATTTGTTATTATTTTATCTTGCAGGTACGTTCATGTTTATGTGTTGTTCTACACCCGGATCCCTAACGATATGTAGCGTAACAGCCGTTTCATGAAAGGATAATGGGTATCCTAGGGTGAATGCATGAACAAACAAAGCTGTTGAACCGTGTAGGATATATCCACATGTGTTAACATCAAATACTGAAGTGCTCTGGACATACTGCGGTAGAAGGTTCCATCGGGTAAGGGTTGCCTAAGGTGGCCCTAAGTTTAGAGCTAGTCTCCATGGGTGTGTAACATGGCTTGCAAGCTGTCATTGATGCCCGGTATAGGATATCTCGGGCGTGCTATTCCTGAGAAAGAAACATAACATGATTATCTCGAGTGACTTAGATGCCCAAGATAGAAATGGTAAGTGGTCCGAGATCAAACAATGCAAGTTCTGTAAATAATTGAGATATGATCCGATCAAGGAGAGCCATATGCGAAGTTGTGGGCTCAATATCATCAACATACAATAACAAGTAGGCTAAATGATTGCCAGGATGGTTAATGAAAATTAAGGAGTCACATACGTGGTTACGAAGGGATGGGTTAGTGAACCTGGCCGGGTGGTTGATGTGTGAACACGATCTCCTGCAACGTTATATGAAGGAACACATTTTTCATGTCTAATTGATGAATAGGCCATAAGCGGGTCACTGCTAATGATAAAACAGTACGTATAGTGGCTGTTTGACAACAAGACAAAATGCTCCGGTACAATCAATGCCAACCATTTGAGATTTGTCATTACACAACAATCTAGCTTTGTAAAGATCCAATAAACCATTGGTTTTAAATTTATGTCGAAACAACCACATAGACGTGATGATCGAGCAATCTATCGGTCTAGGAACTAACTCGATCCCATGTTTGATTATTTTGTAATACACTAAATTAGCCAGACACAATTATGATCTGATATGCTTTTATATATGAAGTAGGAACTGGGGAGATATGGGAGCTAGTTACAAGGTTGTATTTGGGGTTAGGTTTGATGACACCATACTTAGCACGTGATAGCACAGGGTGGTTAGGTGGTTGGGTAGTTGGTTTGGTTTGGGTATGGGGTAGTTTGGTTTTCCTGGGCTCATAAGGGAGAATAAAAGTGGTTTGTGCCTTGACAAGAGCCGAGACAAGTGTGGTTTGCCTGGACTCATCAGGGATATGTAGGGTTGGGTTGTAGATGTGTGGAGTGTTGGGCGGGTGTAGAGGGAGAGAAGGTTGGGTTGGCATAGAGGGAGCACCGTATGAGGGTGGTGTGTGGTGGAAAAAGTGAGTAAAAGGTATTGGTTCATCTAAGAAAGTGTTGAATGGGGTTGGATTGGAATGAGAAATGAAACGGATCGTAGCAACAATAACCTTGAAAGTGGGCTAGTAACCGAGAAAAATGCAAGGAATGGAACAAGGGGAAAGTTTTCAGATTGTTTGCCAGAAAGGTTTGGGTAGCATACACAACTGAAAACGTGGACATGATCATAGGTGGGTTGGCGGTGGTATAGAGCAAACACA
>BJCN01044496.1:0-11364 GCA_018326445.1 Flaveria brownii | reverse complement strand
CGCCTTGGTGATGGAAGCTATATCGTCACCAACGCTACAGACGATCGTCAGATGAAACGACCGCGGACAACGACAACAAACAGCGTCCATCGCCGGAAATGGCGCGAACAACCATAACAGTGACCACAGTCGGCGGCGAAGACGGTGGAGGTAGCGGTGGCGATGGCGATGGAAACCAGATTCCGGTTCTGGTGCGTGAAGAATGGTGAGAAACTCTTCATTAAAAGGGGACCACAATACACACACGCATCAAATTGTTGTACAGTATGCATAAAAAACGATACCTGCATTACCAATTTGTACATAATGCAGCAAGGGTTTAAAAACACTATTCATTCTCCTCTGTTATTAATATATAGGAGAATTAGTTATAAAATAAAATAAACAAACATCGAACAAAGTCACAAGTAAACAAAACGTTAACAAATCATGAATCATCCCACTTTTCACAAAATAAAATCATCCCACGCTAGAAAGAAAAAATTAATACCAAAACGTCTAAGAAATAATAAAACTACAAATACACCAAAACAATTTCATCTTCTGAATGAAAGCCGACCACTTTTCACGATATCGCTAAAAGATTTGTCCGTCGGCTTTAGCAACTTATAAACAAAACCTCCGATCACTGCTCCGATGATCGGACCAAAGATATACGCCCATATTCCTTTGAACTTCCACAACACGATGGCCGGTCCAAGACTTCTTGCAGGATTCATTGATGCTCCGGAGATCGGCCTGAATTTTATAACATGTTAGACATGATCGAAGTGAATCAAATCATCAATTTGTGAAACGTGGTTCTGATGTAGACTGGTTGAACCAGCAAATCAGATTGATTATTGGGTTTACTGGATTGATTAAGAAAACTATTTTTGTTTCTCCCAAATCTCATTTACTACTTTCGAATTGGTTTTTGTTTAAATATAATTGGATTAGTAGCTCGTGTATTACACGGGTTGAATAAATAAAATATTAAATAATTAGTAATGACAATTTGTTAATTATAAAACTATATGATTAAAATTACATATGAGTAAGAATATAAGTAATAAAACAATGATATCATTTTTTGAACTTTTGTTTTTAAAGACTTATTTTTTTTAAATAAACATTTTGTTCCAAAACAAAGCGTTTAAAAAATATCAATATTAAAAATTTCCTTATTATAACTCCTAAATTTAGTTATTTTGTTTTATAAAAAGCATTTAAAAAAACATTTTAAAATATTTCATATTTTAAAAATTGTACTTTGTTTTAGAAAGTTTCTTATATTTTAAAATTTTATTTATTTAAAAGTTATATTTATAAAAGCATTTCTTTCTTAATTTATTAAAAAAATTAATCTCAAAAGAAATAAAATAATATTAGTAGTATTTAATATAATTATTTAATAGGAGAGATAAGCTGAAAAATAAAAACTAAATGGTCTATAATTATAACAAGTGTAATCTTAAAAACTTTTTTTATTATAAAAGATAGAGTTGGTAAAACACAAAAAAAAATCAAATATTTTATTTTAAAACAGTTACAAAATAATGTAATATATCATGCATGCATTGTATCTAGGCATAATATATAATCTATATTAGGATCACTTTCAATTCATACATTAAAAATACATAATATTATTACCTATTTCGAAAAAAGAATAAAAAGATTATGACATTATTTAATATTTTAAAACCAATCCAAATTATAAACTAGTAAAACAACAATTAATTACTAGTGCAATTTTGAAAAGATCAAGTAGAAAATCGAATTACCCTCCAACGAAGACATTTAGCATAATCGTCATTCCAACTACAATCCCTCCATGCTTCTTTATCTACAATATTCAACAACAAACAAGTAAAAAAAATTAATAGCCAACCATAACAAAAACACATAAAACCAAAAAACCATATATCCAACACAAAACATACCGCACGATCATCATTAGAAGCACCCGAGATAACAAACATCAGTATAAACGTAATAACAATCTCAACAACAAACGACTGAGCCGATGAACCCACGGGTGTCGTCCCAAAAAACCCGTCGGGCGTCACATTCATAATCAACGACAACGTCCCGCTAGCAAGGATCGACCCCAACAGTTGTGACACGATATAAACAACAACTTCTTTATAAGGACACAACCCCAGAAGAGATAAAGTGATGGTGACTGCAGGGTTAAAATGCGCGCCTGAGACGTGACCAACGGTGTATATCATCGCCATAACGATGAGGCCCCAGGTTACACACACGCCGGGGAATGTTACAGTGCCACCATAGAGCTTGTTAACTGCCACTGATCCGCAACCAGCGAAGATGATACAATATGTGCCTATGAGTTCTGCCAAAAACTGTAAACACAATGAATAAGTGATATTAATAATTGATTTTTTTTTTTGGAACTTGAGGGTGTCTAATTAATGGTTTTTAAGTAATAATTAAAATTTGTTTGGATTATGGGTGTTCTGTAAATGTCATTCACGGCAATGGACATGTGACAACAAGGTGAAGGACTTTCATAAACGTCATTTAATTACGAAAGAGGTATGGTTAATAACTCCTCACTTCCGTAAATATTTACCAAAACCTAGACACAATTCAATTTTTACCCAAAAATATTTACACAACTGAAATAATCTTCTATTCAAAAAATAATAATCTAAATTAATTATCAATTTAATTACTACAAAAATTAAATAAACTTAATGTAAATTGCATTAAAACTATTCAATTCTTACCCAAAAATCTTTATACAGGTGAAATAATCTTCTATATAAAAAAATATATACTCTTAATTAATTATGAATTTAAAATGAAAATTAAATAAACTTCATGTAAATTGCATTAAAAACTATTCAATTCTACCCAAAATCTAAGTGACATAATCTTCTATTTAAAAAAATATATTCTTAATTCACAATGAATTTACAATGAAAATTAGATAAACTTCATGTAAAATGCATTAAAGATTATGAATACATACCTTCTGAGTTAAATGGATTTTAGGGTTTGTGGAGATACTCAATGAAAGATTGCCTTTTTCCATGACGGAAAGGTCAGATTCTATGCCGTCATTCATCGTCTGGCCGGTGGAAGTAATCTTGAAGATGAAAAGTAATAAAGAAGGACGATTTAGGGTTTACTGTGTGTTGCAGGTAGTTGTAAAAGTGTTTATTTTGTGTTGATGATGATGCTTATATAGGGGAAGAATCTCAGGTGGACTATATATATGATGATGATCTTGTTTGTTTTTGTTTCCTTTTTCAAAATTTGAATGATGATAATTAGTTATGTTGATGCTTATCACGAAATCAAAAGTTTGTTGTGGTTTGTTATATTTCTATTATTTTTTACTTGCATTTTACGTTATTAACGTGTTAATAATTATAGTAAAATACGTTTTCAGAAAAGAATATATGTAAATGCTTGATTAATCATTATGGATACTTATGGATATTTCTTGGGGTATATTATTTATTTTTATCATTAATATATTGAATGTAAAATCATGGATTTACATATTAATAATGTGAAGAGTTAATTACACGATTGGTTCACGTGGTTTGCCCATATTTCAATATCAGTCTTAACTTTTGAGAAATTACATGTTTGGTCTTTACTATTTGCCAACTCGTAAGACAATTGGTCCCTGACACTAACTTTTATTAAATTTTCAGTTAAGTGGATGTAAAAAGTTTAAAATACCCCTGCACTAAAAGAAAAAATGTTTAAAATATAAATTCAATTAATGTGGGTCCCACCCCACCCCCTCCCCCTCCCCCTCCCCCTACCCCTCCCTCTTCGTATCACGGCTACATCCTAAATCGCCAGATCACACCAGAACCATCGCCGGACCACCATACTACAACCATCAATTCCGATCGGGAGACGAAGACGACGGTGGTGCGCAGGAGGTGGGCGGCGACGGTGGTGCGCAGGCGGTGGGCGGTGAAGGTGGGGCGTAGTCGATGAGCGGCGACGGTGGTGCGCAGTAGGGGGAGGGGGGCGACGAGACCGAAGTTAATTTAATTTATATTTCAAATATTTTTTCTTTTAGTGTAGAGTTATTTTAAGTTTTTCACATCCACTTAACTGAAAAACTTAACAGAAGTTAGTGTCATGGACCAATCATGTTACGAGTTGACAAACAGTAAAAAACCAAACGTGAAATTTCTCAAAAGTTAGAACCAATATTGTAATATGGGTAAAATAAATGGACCAATCGTCTGATTAACTATAATGTGAATGAGTAGATATATGATCCTAGTTGTCAGCATCGAAACTAACATATCATATGTTAAATACTACGTCGTGCCTAAAATTAATGTTATAAAAACAAAAATCAAACAATTTAATATATACTGTTGGATGTCACTCGCGCTATGCAGAGCTGGTTAAAAAAATTAAAAATGTTATTCTGATAATTTATTCATTACTACTAACCATCCGCAAAAAGATTGTGTGCGAAACGAGCTTTATTGTAAACTGATTAATAGAAGAAAAAATTGACATAACTTAGAACGCTAAGTATACAACTTTTAAAAAAAATAGTTAAGGTGACTAAAAATAAATTTATATAACTCAAAAGCTTAAGTATAAAATTTTAAAAAAATTCGAATGACTAAATATAAATTTGACGTAACTCGAATGATTAAATATAAAATTTTAAAAAAGACAAAATGCATACGTATCAATTTGAAAGGAAAAAAACAAAGAGACAGAAAGTGTTGTGATTAATTTTAAAAAAACCTTTAGAATTTAAATATAAAATTATATATAAAAAACAAAGTATGATTATTATTTGGATAAAAAGACAAAGTAGGATTATTATTTGGATGGAGTAAAAGAAAATTATTGTAGTAACAGTAAGAAAACCTATATATTCATTACTCATAATTTTTTCTATTTGTTATATATAGTGATACGACGAGTGTTATTTAGACTCTTTTTGACCTGTCTAAAACGTTGATATATTTAGGTATTATTATTAATTTTCCCTCTTCCTCCATATATCAACAGGATAAAGTGGAGCCTCCCATAACCCCCTTTAGCACAGAGAAATGTACATCTAATGCTCGGACTGAATCTAAGTTATTTTTAACATTGATTATAAGATGACTTATGAGTAGGAATGGTCGGGCAAAATGAGTGTAGCTTAGTGCTCCCTCTACTTAACAGTCGAGCTATCTCTTTCCTTTCAAGAAGCACGAGTGGAACGGTCAAACCGCTAAGTCAACAGGTTGAGAAAGAGATTGATCGTCACATACGACATTGCCCCAGAATGAGATTAGTCGTCATATACGAGATTAGACTTAGTCCATTGTTGTGTGTATATATATATACACACACACACACACACACACACATATATACATATATATATACATATATACATATACACACACATATATACATATATATATATACATACATATATACATATATATACATACATATATACATATATACATATATATACATACATATATACATATATACACACACATATATATATATATATGTATATATATATGTATATATATATATATATATATATATATGATAATGTATTAGTTGAGAAAAATTTATCAAATATGACCAAAATATAAACTATTGAATATAACACTTGTATGTTTGATGCGTCTTAGATTTTGAGTAAAATTACAAATACGTCACCAATAAATGCTTTATATAATAATATAGATAATATAGATATAAATTATTATTATTATCATTATTATTATAAAAGTATATAGCATTTATATAGTTAAGTATTCATATAAGATAATATTTATTTATAAATTAAATTATTATTATTATAAAAATATTTAGTAATTCAAATAAGATAATACTTATTAATAAATTTGAATGTTAATTTACAGTATCACAAATAATATAATATATAATATAATGAATTAAATAATCTTATATTATTAAAAAATTTATTAATAATATGTGTTAATTAGAATAAGTTTATTAAGTGAGAGGTAAAATAAAATGATTGCATAAAACATTTGTATCTAATGTTTAAAAAGTTGTATTAGGTGTACTAATTTTTTATAAAATTATACCTTTGTCCCATGATTTTATTTTATATAGTAGTATATATACGTTGTTACTTAATATAATGCCAATAATAGTTAATTTATTTAAGAAATCTTTAACTCGTACAAAGGATGAGAACAGTAAAAGATGTGAACAGTAAAGGATGAGAACAGTAAAGGATGAGAACAGTAAAGGATGAGAACAGTAGTTAATGGAAAGATAAGGAAATAATAACCATCTTTTTTTAAAGAAAATAATAATTTGGAACAAAGTAAATATAGTAGATATTAATATTAATCTACCTGCATTTAAATTTGAATTATGCTAAACAAATTTAATTTGTTCTGGCTTTTACTTGCTATGCGTTGTCGTGACAATAAAATTTTCTTTTCATATATTACTATACTAAATAGATATTTTAAATTAACATCCGTAATCGACTAAAATTGAACTATTTGAGACTTTGACCAGTCGCTTGTTATCTGGTTTGCAACTTTGCATAGGAATCATGTGAGTTGTATGTTTTAAAAGTCTCCCAACCCGTAAATTGACCAACAAAATTTGTTTTTAACAAGGGATATTCTCGTGATTGTAAGCGGTAAAATTTGAAACGTAAATTTATGGTCTTTTTATTATTTTTATTTTGGTTATCTTAAACAGCTCCATTTCGAAATGGGTTAATCAATTACTCTATTAATGTCGATAACAAAAAAATTATAACTATCAACAATGAAAGACATGTCTTCATAGATGCATAATTAAGTCTTTTAATAGCTCATTTTTTTAACGGCAAATGTGCGACACTTCTTCGAATGATATGTGTTATCTTAATCGGGCTCACCTATCCATTATCCTACCAGGAACGCACCCCCAAGTCCCCAACCCCTTTAGGAGGAAACTCATTGCTGAGAAAACTCACTGACTCAACTCTGAGTATTTTCTTCAGAGTAAGACTTGAACGATGACCTTTTAATATTTACATGTCATGCGTACCTTATCTTAACTAGTTAGGCTAAGAAACATTAGTTTTTAATAGATCCCTTGACATGTTAAAATGGTGACTTATAACTTGAGATATATGACTATAGAGTTTTGTTTATGAGAGAGTTAGATGAGCCACGTGGTGAAGTGGAATAAGACATCTCTACTATTTACGAACATATTGGTAACTTCTTTTTGTAAATCGGTAATTATTAAAGTCAATTGGTTATTTTTGGGGTTTTTCTTGTTCGACTTTGATATTAGAAGTACCTGATATGAGCAAGTTTTGTCTCCTTGATATAATGCCAGGCAATTAAAGATACAAACACATTTTGTCTCATCGTGCGAACCGCCGCAGCCAAAGACGACTTCTTGAAATGATGTGTAATTAACTAATTATACAAAATATGATCGAGACATGATAAAACTAGGCATGTATGGAATGTTTGAAGTGACGTTTTGTTGGTCAATAATACATCATACATGTGATTACTGAAGAGATGACACGTTATACTGATCACTGAAAACTCGTCTTTCGCAGGGACAAGTTTTTGCTAGTAGACCATATATCATCACCATTTGTGGGTAAACGTAAGCTCAGGACATTTGATGATTTTTATAGAAGATGGAACCCATTATGTGAAACGCATGTCTTTATGGGTAGCAAAGGCTATATGGATTTATCAATTAAGGTGGCGTGGACTATTATTATGTGGATTGACTTGGGGTTTTAAATTAGCAATTATAATCATAGAATGCTTTGGTCACCTAAAAGAGCACTTTCCTAAGCTCCAAAATTCCAGAACAATTTACATAGTTAAAAAAGTCTCACAATCATTATCCTTGAATCTTAGATCAAGAGACTCTTTTTTACTTTTTTTTTTTGTAACTTACGAATTTAAAGTAGAAACTGATTTGAAGCGACATAAAGTAAAAGGCCATACTATAACTATTGTTAAAAGTTAATGGCTTGACCAATTTCTAACTAGAATGAGGTGTCCAAGATATGTGGAAGTGGCCCATGAAACATCTATACGGAGAGAAATCAAATGCACAATTTTTAGCTACCCATGACCACTTTTATCATGAACATTTTGAAGTTTTTTCGGATCTCTTTCTACCACCGAGAGGGAGAGAGAAAGGGGGGAGAGGGAGAGGGAGAGAGGGAGAGGGAGAAACTCATCGTAAATTATAAGGTGTTAGGTGTGATGATTTTATAATAGAAAATATGGTGTTACTAATCTGTTATGAGTAAAAGTAGATGATGTATTTAACTCTTTTCAAGATAATTTTTAAAAAAGCCTTTGATAATTTAAATTGGGACTTTATTGATTTACTGTTATATCTAATGGGTTCTCGCCATTTATGAAGAGACTGGATCCGAGGTGAAACTAGATCTGAATTTTTTCTAGTCTTATCTCGAACATCTATTTGCTTAATGATGCTCCAGCCATGGAATTTAAATGTTCTCGAGAGGTAAGGCAAGGTAAACTATTGTCGCCTTATATCTTTAGTATTGCAATGGAGGCTCTATCTTCTTTTATTACTAAAGAATTGCCGATTGAAATTTTACACGGTATTATCAGTCCCTACAATTGGCTAATTCTATCACATCTTATTTATGTCGACGACATTCTATTATTTAGTGAATGCTCAGCTTGAAATGTTCAAAATATTGTCGGACTTATGAGGTGTTTTCAATTAGTTCTAGTCTTAAAGTCGGATTTCTATAAACCAGTTTACCTGGAATTGCGTGGAGGCGTATAAGATTAAAACTTGGCTACCAAAACACACTGGGGGTGTAAAGTGGGGTGTTTCTCGTTCTCTTACCTTGGATTCATGGTGGTGCGAACATGAACCAACTAAGAACTAGAATCTCATGATCGAGACTATTGAAGCATGATTGTCGATTGGGAAAGTATCAACTATTTTCATTGGGGGTTGGGTCACGTTGCTTAAGTTCGTATTTGATAGTTTGCTATTGTTTTATTCGCTACATAAGGCTTTTACTAAAGTCATTAACTATATCAGAAAGTTTGAAGAACAATTCTTTTAGGGTGGTCATGAAGACAAATATAAACTCCATTGGCCGGATTGGATGGGACCATGCCATTACGCCAAAGTCGTCTAGATGGTTGGGTCTTAGATCACCTAAGCATATGAATGTTGGTCTTCTCATGAAGTGATGGTGGATAACTGGATTGGAAATTTAGTATTAAAGGATAAGTTTCCAGCTCATCCAATTTGCAAACCCATAAACATGTTACGGAGATTTTCATTTTGAACTCAACTTTAACTTAGCTTTATCACTTTATGAATGGTAATTAAAGTGCTCCTATATTAGCAAACGAGGTAAACAAATTGCAACAATGCATGATATTGTTAAAAACTATTACATTCTTAAATAGAAATGATAAAGAGGTTTCGTTTGTATTGAGACCCAAATGGTTGCTTTAATGTTAAATCTGTTAGATAGATGCATGCTAAACAGTCTTACACAGACTTTGTCTTCAAATGAGAAAATTAGTTGCCCTTAAAAGTTAATATTTTTGGTTGGCTAGCAGAGCTAGACAGATTGTTAGAAAAGTATGTTTAAGTAATGACATCTGACAATATTAATTTGTACTAAAATATGATCCAAATGGTTACACCGGCCATGAGCAATGATTATAATATATTTTAAAGAGTCAAATGATCCTAACATTAATGACAAAAGTTTAAATTATTTAAGAAATAACTAGGTTTGAGCCCCGCGCGTTGCCGCGGCTATGTGAGTTTTAACGTAACCCTAAATCAAAATCAAAATGAAGGTTTGAAACCATAAAATCAGCAAAATACACAAAGTAAAACACACCAAAACCCCAAATTCATAACACACAAGAACATTCAGAACCCAAAACTAAATCAAAGCCCAACACCATAAACAAAATAGACGAAAATCAAAGCGCGACACAGTCCTATATAGAAAAACTGTCAAAAATCAAAGCCCCAAAAAAAACAAACAAAAGGAAAATCCAAACCTTAACAGGGTATCGATAACGAAAGAAAGAAAGTAGGAACCCGGAGAAAGACAACGCCAACGAATGCTATAAATGAACATAATCGAAACACCCATCAAAGAGACGTGTCAAGAAACCAAAAAACTCACAAGAAAAACCCCACCCCCAAACCTCAAACCCACAAAACAAACCTATAAAAACACATACAAAACTAAAAAAAAATCCCACCGACCAAAGGGAATAAATAGAATAGAAATTCAGTCCAAATAATTATTGTTTTGGAAATAATAAAGTTTAATAATCTCTTTTTTCAGAAATAATAAATTTAAACAAATTTATTTATTTTGTATTATTAGGAGTTTTAGTTATTTGTAATTTGGAATTAGAAATTAACTAGCTTATTGAAGTACAAAACAGTTTTGATTATTTACATTAATAAGTTGTTAATTGATTTAATCAGTTAATATAATTAAATAAGTTATCAATTAATTGATAAGTTTGGTGGCTATATAAACAAATTAAGAGAGAATAAAGTTAAAAATATGATTCATTCACAATTAGGGTTAAACTTAACTAACAAAAGTTGCAAGTCCCTAGGACCTCCCACAAAATTGGTTGTCCTCTTTGGTCCGACCAGCCGTCATATGCCAATTAGCCGACCGTCGCGGTCACCCTACGCCACCGCCAACATTGAGTCTTCCGAACTCGGTTTTTGCCTTCCTCGAGCAATCAAATCAAACCGGATAGATATATGGTTTGGTTTCATTTTCTATGTTTTCGTATATCCATATATAGCGACTGGTTCGTTGATATTGTGATGTCTCATTTTGGTTTAGTTTTCTAATCCCAAAATGTCTAAACTCAAAACTAAATCTATGGTTGTTATTGTACTCGAGTTCTAATACATTTAAGATCTTCGAATAATAGTTATTCTAAATGTTTCATAGTCGTTTATTTTAAGGGAATTTATATATTTTAAGGGAATAAATATAAATTAAGGCTATTATGAATTGTTTATCAGATTTACTAGATGAATATTAAAGGAGTTGAAACTTAGATTCACAGGTATTCATCATGTGACAACCCGAATATATATATTTTTTTTCCTCGAATCAATTCGTTTCACCATTTTATAATAATAATAAAAATAAAGTAATAATAATGTTTTTATAAAGTTCAGGGGGTGTTTTAAAAATTTTAAAACTAATTTTTAAAAGTTTAAACTCAAAACTTAAAACACATCAAACCACAGGGACCAAAAGTGTAAATTCGATTTAAAACCCAACCCCCGCCCGTCGGCCCCCTCTGTTTCTCCGGCAACTGTTCCGGCCGAGGTCCGGCG
>BJCN01044458.1:0-10570 GCA_018326445.1 Flaveria brownii | reverse complement strand
GATTAAAATTTTGTATGGATTCATCTGTTAGTTTTTAATTTTAGTTTTGTAGAACAGAATATCCAGCAAAATTTATTTATGCCATAAAAGATCTTTTAAAAAAATAAAATAAATAATAAGGGTTGACCCGAAATTAACCCACCTTTTTATGTTAAACCCAAACCCGTTAATTTCGTGTTAGATTTATATCGTGTCTAAAATTCACAGCATTAATTATACATGTGAAAATGGAATAACTCATTTTCTTCATGTATTTGCGGCACATATGATAATGTAAATTTAATTTATTATTTAAGACATTAAGTTAGATAATAAATCTAACTAATTTAGACATAGACGTAGAAAAGTCGGTCCCGTACGGCATATTTTATGAAATTAAATCATGTTACCTAAGAAAAGTCGATTAGTAAATAGTGATGTAGACCAATTGTGCCTTTGATCATCGAAAGAAACATTCCTTCTTTGATTTTATCTAAACTAAAACTAAAAAAAATACATATCTTTTCATATGAAAGTTAAAAACTACAAGAAACTGATCTTACATTTTTCATCTAATTTTTTACAACCACATCAGACTTCACTCATATATATAATTTGTAGGGCTAAATGCATTACCATAAATAATATAAAAAAACTATAAAAACCGCATATTTGTATTATTAAACTTTCTATAAACATTTGGTATTAAAATGTATTCTCTCTATTAACAGGTTGGAAAGTTAAATTCTATAAAATACATGTATAGATATTAATAGAGTAAATGATGAGTTGCTTTAAAAACTTTATTACAAAAACTTAAATAAATATATAGTTATCAATAATTTATCTTTGTAACTAAATAATTTTTGTATGTCATAATCACCCTTCGTCATAATAAATATATAAAAAACGACAAATCCGTCCTATTTTAACTTTTAGACTAGTTGGATCCATTTTACATAATTTCTTGATTTGAATCAAAGTCCAGAGCATCCAACCTATTATCGTATTATCTATCATTTCGCATTAAACTGTTCCTTGTATGTATAGGGTAAAAAGAATAAAAGTAATAAAAAAAAGGGGCAAATGGTGTAAATGGTAAATTTAGCACCCTACCAACTGTATTCAGTTTCAAAAATTTGGCTATTTGCTTTCACTGCTTTTTATGTTTGCAGACTTCTGTTCTCTCCCAACAATAAAGCAAAAGTCACACATACCTCTTCTGCTCCTTCCTGCTTTCTTACATACGACTCCACCAAATTACCAAATTAACCTTCCAAAACATAACAGCTTAATATTTTACAAAAATGGTCCTCCAATATATAAATTTACCACCAAAGTAGTTACTTTAATTTCACTCTATAACAACTCAACACCCTGTACACTTTATCTTATTCCAAACACCCCCCTCCCTCCTATAACCTCTTTTTTTTTAGTTTCTTCACATGTTCCTTGCTACCCAAAAAAATTTCAAGGAAAATAAATCAAGTAAAAACACATAATAATCCAATTCTCCCTCACCCAACATGTACACAAACAACCCAACAACCAGACCCCTCATCTTCCTCCTTATGAGATGCCTTGATTAGTGATGGATGTCTAGATTCAAAGAGTCTTTGATTGAATCTCGTATCCGTTGAACAAGTCATCTGTCTTCTACGAAGATTCTACCTATGAAGTCACGAAACCGTTTGGAATACAGCTTTGGATCCACAGCCGAGATGGATGTTGGGTCCGCTTGTAATGATTTGTATGCATGTTCTAGCTTCTTGCTAATATCGTAGTCTTGTAAGATGTCAATGATTCCAAAGTACAGAACTACCTCGTATGTTTCACCGGTTCTTGAAGGTGTCAAATGGTTGAATCCTCCAGGGGTATATTGGTCAAAATCGCTTCGCCGGCCCATCCTCTCAGCTCTAGCTGGCATGTTAGCTCCAAGTCTGATCAATGGTTTCCTGATAGAATAAAATAAAATAATTTTAAAAAAAATATTATGGCATAAACTATTGTATGAATTTAAATAAGGTCAACCATTACCCATAATGCCATATGGATCAAGCCAAACATGAACATGTGTCAAGAATTGAAATTAGAAGCATTATAATACTTATGTTTCAGTTTATGTAAGGTCAACTACTACCCATATGCCACATGGATCAAGAAGAGCAATTACAAGATTATTTTTCATAAATTTAAGAAGAAAAGGTCAAAGTCAAAACCAACACATGAACATATGTCAAGAAATGAAATTTGAAGGCCCTAGTAATACTTATGTATGAATTTATATATAATTAACCATAACCCATATGACATATGGATCAAGAAGAGCACTTCTAAGATTATTTTTCACAAATTTAAGAAGAAAAAGTCGGTCAAAACTAACACATAAACATATGTCAAGAAATAAAATTGGAAGACCATAGTAATAAACCAGTAATGCATATGTATGAATTTAGATTAAATAAACCACAACCCATATGCCACATGGATCAAGAAGAGCATTTACATGAATATTTTTGGCAAAATTAAGAAAAAGTCGAAGTCAATTCGAAAACATGAGCATATGTCAAGAAATGTTATTAGAAGGTCGTAGTAGTACATAAGGTCCCCACTAACAAACCTTGTCTGATGAAAACTAAATCATATTGCCAACCAAACACTAATTCAAATTTAATATATCCCAACCACCATGATCAAAACACCATTTAAAGAAAATAGTTGTCCATTTAAAGACCACTAAAATTTATCAACCACTATCGCGATATCACAATTATAAACCAATTGAATAGGGTATTGCCCATTGAAAAGACACCAATAGAGGAACAAAAAATCAATGAAAAAAGTTGCAAAATTTAATTTAGAAACATAATGATATGAGAATGTGGAAACATACTGGCCAGCCAAAACACGGTCCATGTCTTGTAGCTCGGCTTCAAGAAAACGATATCCACGCATGAACTTCTCATTTTGGTATGAATCACTCTTTCCTGAAATGATAACCGATGTTACAATTAAACTATATTAAGGTTATAACTAGCAAACATAACAAAAAGGAAAAAGAAAAATACCATTTCTCAACAAAAATGGTGATAAACCCATCTTGTCACCAGTATTGTCTTGACGAAAGTGCATGCCAACTAGAAGACTATAATCCATTATTCTCTCGGCCTCTAAAAACTCGCAATCTCTGTTTATTTGTCTGAAAACAAATGATTTTGTAAGCCAAATGACTTAAGTGGATAAAACATAGAACAATTTGTGTATGCTGAAAATTATACTAACTTGATCAGTTCTTTGAACCAACTTTGTTGAAGACGAAACACATAGTTGAGGTCAAGATCTTTAAGTGTGGTGGTTTCATCGATTTCTTCCTCGGGTTTATCGGTTGTGCGGCCATGTGATGATCCTTTAAGATCAAATCTTCTATGAATTCGATACTCAGAGCAAAATAGATTACCCATCACAATAAATCGAGTCTACATGATATTAAGCAGAGGACATCATAATTAGTCGCAAAACCCAAATCCAAACACCATAAACCGTTCAAGCCAGAAATTCAATTACCTTAATGCCACCAATGGGTTTGACACAATGGACACCAAAAAACTTTGTGACAAGAGAATTCTCATAATTACAAACATGTTGATAGTAACTTGGCAGCATTTTGATTAGAACCTGAAAGCATGTTTCCAAACTTTAGTCTCAATCAAAAATACATCAATTGTTTCATTTTTATGAAGCAATCAATCAACATCTTCATACCTTAACTTCTGATTTTTTCACAGTTTTAATCATAAACCGATCATCTTGTGTTAAATAAAAGAAGCTCCCACTTTTCCCAGGTGAAGAAAGCTCACGAAGAGCATCGTTCCCACAAATTGCTAACATATAATCTGCAGGATCCACTTGGAACAACTCCCTCAAACGCCTAAAACCATCAACCATCAACAATTCATCATCAATATAGAAGCATCAAAGTTAAATTCAAGAAACCAGCAATCGATTTAAACAATACCTAAACACCATTGGGCAATAATCTTTCCATCGAAATTCTCCAGATTGATGAGGTGGTGTAAGCTTTGATCCTTCTGGTGGAAACCGGGTCCAGAACTTTTCTTTCGGATCAAAATCAGTAGTCTTTATGTTACGCGTTACCGAAGAATGTTTCCCAACTGAATACCTATACACAGAAACACAAAATCAACACATAGCAAATCAAATTTACACACATTGTTCATCAAATTGAGCTTTTACCTGATACCCAATTGAAGATTAAGCATCAAATCATAGTTCTTATGCCCTTTCGATATCATCTGACCAGGCTTCTTCGCCTCACCGCCATTAAAACAAAACGGATTCCTCCTAAACTGCTTAACTTCATTGGCATCCCTGTACAACATCGAAGCTTCAGCATTATCAATAATATCACAAGTAATATCACCAGCTTCACCATCAGACTCCCATATGCAAATCCGAGGGAAATTTCTCTCCGTCAAACTCCCTCTAGACCCATCCACAGAAGACCGTTTCTTCGCAGTCGAAACCGCAAAACCATCATCCAACAACGGTGCAGAAAGCTTATGAGCAAACCCTAACCCTAATTTCTCCTCCTTTCCGCCATTGTTGTTACCTGGATAAAACGTCCCGTTCAACATACGCTGAGGCTGAAAGGGTTGTTTCAGATCGACGGTGTTCTCTTTGCTCCAACTTCCGACGTAACAGCTGCCGTCGGGCCAACTGTAGATACCATTACCCTTCGGAATACCGTTTTCCCAATTGGCGTCGTATCGATCTCCGTTCACCCAAATCAACACCCCTCGGCCGTTGATGACGCCGTTCCGCCATTCTCCGACGTACTCCGTGCCGTTCTTCCACACGTAACGCCCGTGTCCGTCTTGCAGATTCCGACGCCATGTGCCCTCGTAATAATCTCCATTAATGTAATGCTTTTTACCATACCCGTGTTTCCGATCAGACACCCATGAGCCGCGGTAGGTGTCTCCGTCGGCGCCGGTGAAGGTGCCGGAGCCCTCCATTCTACCGGACTTGAATTCGCCCTCGTAGGTCGCACCAGAGGGCCACGAGAACTTACCTTTACCAGAGGCTTTACCTCTCTTCCAATCGCCCTCATACATACACCCATCGGACCATAGATACTTCCCAGATCCGTGAGGTACGTTGCCGGAGAAGCTTCCGATGTACAGATCCCCGTTCTTTAGGTGTTTTTCTGTGGCTTCTGAGCCGGATGTCGTCGCCGTTGCCACCGTTTCTCCGACGGTGGTCGTCGGAGTGACACGGCGGGTGGCGGTCTGAGATCTGCTCCGGACGACGGAGACCAAGGGTTTAGGCTCTGTTTCCTCCTCGGATTTCTTCTTCTTGGTGGCGAATACACTGTCATTATCCTCAATCGACGATGGAGACGACGATAGGAGCTCTTCCGGCATGATTCTCAAATGGGTGTCGCTTGATTCGTTCAGATTAGTGCAGATTGTGAAGAAATTGGTCCTGCTAACAGCATTCCGCAGTGAATCGATCAAATGTTCAGCAGCTACAATGGTGGAAATTGGGGAGATGATGAGTGATGAGAGAGATGAAGGAGACCAAAATCTGAAACTGAAAAGTGAAGATTATAAGAGAGAGAATTGAGAATGGTGGTGGTGGATCCGGCGATGCATATACATTACATGTTGCATTGGAAAACGTTAAGGGTTTGTTTATGCTTCATCTCGTCGTTTATACCATGTTTTTTTGTATTAATATTAATAATCTCATAATTTACCATAACTTGTTAATCACCTTTCACTTTGGAACTTGGTGCTATGCATTGCTTTGGGCCTTTGGGGTTAGGTTGATTTACAATATTAGTCCATCCGTTACATCTTTGTCCATGTAATATTAATATATTATTATTAATATTAATTATACATAAACATTTTGGGAGATGCTTTGAAAAAGACTTTGCATGCCTCTTGTAATATTTTTATGAGAATGGGGGGTAAGTGAATAGGTTTGGGTTCAACTTTCATAGGTCTTGTATTCAAAATGGAAAACCCATATTTTGTATTAAATGGTTTGTGGTTGATTTCCCTAATCGAAATTGTTGAAAAGATTATTTTAATGGTCTTTCAAGATCGTTTTAAAAAATTATTGATTATGTCATATCTTGCTCTTGGTTTCTCTTCATCCCTGATTAAAAAAAATAATGGATGGACCATTGGTTAAAAATATGAAAATCAAGAGATATTATCATCAAGATTGATGTAGACTAAGCTTTTGACTCGTTGAATTGGGACTTCATTGAGGCAATTCTAGCTAAAATGAAGTTTTCACCTTATGGAGGCACTGGACTCGTGGTAACATGAGTTTTTCAAATCATCGGTTCTTGTTAATAGTTATTTGATAAATGAATTCTTTGGTGAAAGGGGGTTCGTCAAGAAATTCCTCTTTCTCCATAATTTGTATCCCGGTCATGGAAGCTTTATTGAGAATCGTCTTTAAAGCCTCTTTAGTGGGTAATTTTAATGGAATTCACACTCCAAATGAAGCACCAATCCTTACCCACTTCTTTTATGCACGCGGCGTCATCATTTTTGGTGATTGGACCGTTGCGAATATTTAAATCTCTAAATTTATGCGATGTTTCAGCCTTATTTCAGGATTAAAGATGAATGTTCATAAGTCAAGATATTCAGTGTTGGTGTAGAGCACAACCAAGTGATGGAAATGGTTGACTTAATAAATTGCAAAATAGATATGTTCTCTTTTTGTTATTAAGGTCTTAATAAGAAGTTACAACATCAAATACAGAGGGGGAGTTAGGGATTGACACTTTAAAAACATGAACTTATCATGGCTTGCGAAATGGATGTGGAGGTATAGAGTGGAAGAAAATGCATAATGGAGGAGAATTTTCAAGCATATCACTTAAATGCTATATTGGTCTCGATAATCCCATTGAGAAAAGGTCTCTTGGGTACATGGTCTAATCTTGTAAACACTAACCATCTCCTTTCTCGCTCTAATCCTTTCTCGCTCTAATGTGCATCTAAATAAAATGATCGTTGCCAATAACGGTAATGGGAAATGCATTAGGTTATGAATTGATTCTTGAGCTTATGATGTCCCTTTGAAGAAGAATTTCAAGATCTATACCAAATTGAAAAATTAAACATTGTTTAGTGGCAGAAAGATTTAAATTGTTTTGGATGGAGAGCTAAAAGGATCGTCTGCCAACCAAGCTTGTGTTATTTAAGTAAAAGTACAACTATGATCCTTATCATGTAGTGTATGTGGTGAAATAAGAGAATCTAGTGATCACTTGTTCTCAAGATGTTACATTACGACTACTATTTGGCATTTGATACGTAATTGGTGTGGCCTCCCACCTATCTTTGCTTTCTTAACAAGAGATTTTTTGGAGATGTACAAAGGATTGCCGATAAATGAGATGAACAAGAAAATGATTCAATCAATTCTAATGATCCCATTTATACATCACTTATGTTGTATATATAGTTCTCGCTTGCAACATTCATTTACTAGCTATAGTATAACAAATTTTCAACCGCTCACTCATTAGATAAAATAAGTTTGTGAAACTCAGTAAACATAATGTACATATACATATATATGTATATATTATATATAATAAAAACAAATATCGTTAGGTATTTATACTTTGATGAGTAAAGATTTCCTAAAGAGTTATGGTAATAATTTGTGTTATAACTTTAATAAAATGTATTTTAACTATTATAAATTACTGCATTTTCTCCTACTGAGTTGATGATTTTATAGGTATAGAGAGCTATATATAATAAGTAGTGAAATAATTAATCTATGTTTATTTTTTATGTTAAATTACAAATACACAAAACATATTTAGCACAAATTCTTTTATGCTGGAGGAACATCTAAATAATAATACAATACCTTTCTAATCCTAAATAAGTTCTAAGTAAAAAAGTACCTCTTTTGACAAGACTAATAAAAGAAGTTCTAGGTGAGTTTAACGTTATTCAGTTTTTTTTATAGAAAAACTATCGTTATGAAACAATAAGTATGAATGTCCACTTTAAATTCTTCTTCAGATCCATAGATACATATCTATGACCTCAACTTGATCTTTGTAAACAAGAGTGTAAAATAGGATTCTTACCAAAGCATATCTAGTGGGTGAGAGTCCAACTCATATAGTGTCGATGGAGAATTCTTCATATAAGTTAAAATCATATTAGGATTGTTTAGATGAAAATTCAAGATACCATTTTAAATTTTGATGAAAACAATGATGTTGATTGAAATTGACCTGATATGACATATTTGTGATTAAATTTCTCAAAGGGGCCTACTAAAGAGACGCCTAAAAGGATATCTGGACGCCCTGCTTACGGCCCGTAAGGGTAAGGACTAGTGGTTAATCAAATCAATCATTCATAATGTTAATGGCCCGTATACTCGGTTACGGTCTAACCAGGTAACGGCCCGTTTGGCTGTTCACGACCCGTTACTGTGTTAGATCACAAACCGTGAAATCCTTCGCGGGTGTTATTTTTCAATGTTAATTATTTGATGAGATATATTATTTATCGTTTTTTGTGTAAGTTTGTATTTATTACATTATTTGATATGATGTAATATTCATCGATATTCGTGTTAATTATGTGACGGGATGCAATATTCCATATGAAATACTATATAAACGTTAGTTTATAAATTCATTTCATAAAATTATTTTTACGATAAATTTGAAAGATTTAATGTTACGATGTCTATCTGGGATAACAACTATTTATTCAGGTCGGAATCTAACTATTACCCCGACGAGGGTTACGGTTATTACAGTGAGTGTGCTTCAAACTATTTAGGACAGTACGCGTCGAATTACTGCGGGGATGACGACTGCGATGACGGGGGTGATAACGGTGGCGATAACAGCGGTGATAATGACGGTTCTGGTTCCGGTAAAAGAGGTTTATACGACACGAATCAGGTTATAAGATATATTTAATGTTTACTTTCATTTACTAAAAACTAATTTTAAATATTAAAATCACAGGTTTTCTCATCTCGTGAAGAATTAGTTGATTGTGCAAGTAACGTAGGGCGAAAAAATGGGGTTGTTATTGTCACCAAACGTTCAAAAAGAAACTCGAATAGTGTGGTGGTTAAAGAAACGTGATCGGGGTGGTGTATATAAGGGAGCACCAACTATTAGAAATAGTAGCACCAGAAAAACAAATTGTCAGTTTGAATTGCAGGGTAAGTACAATATGAAAAGAGTTGGATGGATAATAGTTGTTATGGACGATACTCATAACCATGAACCTGCTGAATACTTGGAAGGACATGCATACGCAATAAGGCTCATCGAAAAAGAGCTTTCTACTGTAAAGAATCTGACCGAGCAAAATATTGACCCTCAAAACATTATAGGCACGCTAAGGGAACAAAATCCCAATAACGTGTGTGCGTTACGAACCATATATAACGTTCGGTCAAAAATTAAAAAGTCTACCAGAATTGGGGAAACCCCAATGCAGGTTTTTTTCTATACTATAACAACATAAATATATTTACACCCCTCACATAGATGAACCGACAAATACCGTTTTATACATTCCACATCTCACACTTTATGGCATGCCTACCCACACGTGTTGATGATAGATACCACATACAAAACTAACTTGTATAAAAATATCGTTTGTTCAAATGGTTGGTGTGACATCCACCCTGAAATCTTTTTCTGTTGCTCACGCATTTATTGATTATGAGCGTGAAGCCAACTTCAGATGGGTGTTAGAGCAACTAAAAGCAACGCTGGAAGATAAGTGTATGGAGCCCCGTGTTATACTAACTGACCGAGACCTCGCTCTGATAAAAGCGTCAGAAGAAGTTTTTCCGAATGTTGTTTGATTACTTTGCAGATGGCATATTTCGGAGAATATTGTTAAACATTGTAAGGCGAGTTTTTCAAATGAAGAGTTGGGTGCTTTTGAGCATGTGCGGTCGGTACTTATTAACTCTGCAACGACGGACATATACGCTTATAATTACGACCGCCTTTATTGCAGATTTGTGACCAAGCATTCAAGTAAGTTTTCTAGTGTTATACACACACACACACATATATATATATATATATATACACACACATAAAAATAAGTAATTTTATTTTAAATAAGAGTATTGTTGTACCTCAAAAATAACTAGTTGGACCCCTACAAAGAGATATTTGTGTCGGCGTGGACAAATAGTAATTATAACTTCGATCAACACATAACGAACCGAGTTGAGAGCCAACATTCTTTGTTGAAAAGTTACCTCAAAGCAACCAACAACACCCTGGATAGATTTATTACTTTTATCAATAATATTTTAGTTACCCATGAAATTGCTATAAAAGAAAGTTTTATCAAAAGCAAAATCATGCTTATGGTGCAGTATAATCATAAAGTGCTTCAATTGTTACGAGGTAAGGTTTCTATTGCAGCTTTAGATCTCTTTGGTGAGATAAACATTATTCATCATCTAATGACATCCAAAAAATCATGTGGTTGTCATCTTTTTACCAGCTGCGGTTTCCCGT
>BJCN01044351.1:0-15853 GCA_018326445.1 Flaveria brownii | reverse complement strand
AACACCACCTAAGTGAAAGTAGTGAACGCAAGCATGTGCATTTTCATATTCGTTTCTTTTATATTAATGAACAAACGAAGAAACTCTTGAACAAATGGATTTTATTGATCGTGTCAGTTCGTTAAGACAAGGAACATATTCATTTCAAATCATTCATTAGTAGATGATTTGAAATGTTGTTTTATGATTATAATGATTTAGCATGTGGATGGCATATGCATACATTATCAATTTTAATTGTTTTATATTATATTCTTTTTGGTTTTAGTCTTTCTTGGTATATCAGGAGGTCTCTAACCCAATTTTGTATTATTTAATTCTTTCAAAGTAATACTTTAGCATTAACATCCATCCAAACTATTTGATTAAAAAATTAAAAGTTAAAAAACTCTCATCTTTACACACAAACAATGACACATACACATGCAAATACATACGCAAACAAACATATATACATACATAAAAAAGTTCTTAAAAGCTACTAGCTTTGGAACCACAAGTTAATAAGCCCACAAGATTCACCGTCTACCTAAAAACCGTCAACATGGTTAATTCTTTTTTAAGTTAATTCAATGACCTCAGACACAAGACTAGAAACACAAGGTACTCTAAAAACCTGTGTTCAAGAATGAAAACAAAACATGTAGATTATAATACCATTAATTATTTCAAAGAATGAACCATTTGATGGCACATTGACTTTGTTTGGTTAATGAAATATTTGAAATAAATTCACAATATTGTCACATGAAACCCATTATCTAGGAAAATGAAAAGAACTATAAAAATACATAAACGATACCTACAAAATATTTTATTTTATGTTATAATAATTAACAACTCACTCATTCATATATTTCTACTTTTAAAATATTTAATTTGTAATTTATTTTCAAGATTTGAACCTGATATTATTTTAAAGATACATTAACCTCTACCACTTAGATGTAATTGAAATGATATATAAAAAAATCTCCATACTCTAATAAAAATCAAATTGAATTTTAATAATCCAAATTATTATCTATTAGACGTTAATAATCCATATTATTAATTTTACCAGTAACATTCCAAACTTTAACTTTTATTATCGGTCAATAGGTAATAGTTTGAATTATTAAAATCAAATTTGCCCTAATAAAATAATGGGTTATGTTATTATACAAGCGTATTTTTACTACAAAATGTGAAAAAAATACAATGACGTCATTGTGTCTTTCATAGTGACACAATGACGTCACTGAGTCTTTCATAAATGACACATTAAAAAACGTTAATTTTTTTATTTTTTTTATTTTTCGTTTATTTTTTCTTAGTGAGGACGGCTAGGGAAACAAAAGCTCGGAATTACTATTATAAAATTCAATTTAGATTGTGACATATAATTTTTTTGTGGCTTTTTTGACTAATTATGTCTTCTCCCACTTTGTAGCAAAAATACATTTTGTATTTAAACTTTTTTTTAAAATAATAACTAGGACGGACAAATGCAACACCACATGCCTCCTCATCAATTTTTTTCTATTTCTATATTTTATTAAATAATCATATTAATTATTAATAATATTATTTAATTGTTTTTAGATTAAAATAGTTTTTAATAAATTAAAAATATATCTTTCTATTCTAAAGAAACAATTTTTTTATAAAATAATAAAAAAATTTAAAATATTTAACTTGTTTAAATATATCAAATATTTTAAAATTGTTGTTTTTATAAACAAAGATAACTAAAAATTGGGAGTTATAGTAAGAAAGTTTTTAAAAATAATATTTTATTAAAAGAATTATTTGGAAACAAAATTTTTCACTCTATTTATAATAAAAAATTTAATAATATCTTTTCTTAAATTATCATTATATAATTAATAAGTTTTCGTTCTATTTAATATATTCTTATTCAACCTTTATAATAAGCTGTTTTAATAGAATTAGTATATATATATTTATATATAAACTCTATTGTCAAAACAAAGGGGTTAGTTTGGTTGGGGGGTCGTTAACTCCAAAGATTCGAGCCCAATGTTTTTGGTTTGTATGTATTTAATTTCTCTCTTGGGATTCTCATATCTCTAATCATTTATACCACAATTGCTGCACTTTCACCCTTCAATCCACGCAGAAAACGACGTCGTCGTGCCTGCTGAAATCGCTATGGTAAGCAAAAGTTCATGTATTTCTATTATTCTTGTTCGTTTGTAACTGAATTT
Organism: Flaveria brownii; assembly: GCA_018326445.1. Taxonomy (NCBI): domain Eukaryota; kingdom Viridiplantae; phylum Streptophyta; class Magnoliopsida; order Asterales; family Asteraceae; genus Flaveria; species Flaveria brownii. Next base: position 13,643 of record BJCN01044351.1, on the reverse strand, counting down.
GATGTATTTTTTGGGGACAACCATTTGCATGCAGTACTGTCTGAGAACATTATTGTTTGGATCAGTAGCAAGACAAGTGAACACAATGGCGATTCATCCGGTGGCCACTGTCACCACCATATTACATTACAGTCGCCTGTTACCACGCGATCTCACAGTACACTTAGAGAGACGACGGTTGATCCGTCATGAGTTGTTCACTAATCACCATAACTTTTTGTTCGAAATCATCGTTAACATTTTGACCTGCTTCTGGTAGCTAAATTTACTGAATCTGCATTGGTTCCTCCATAAATTAGATAATTTCAATTCGGAATCAAATGTTTTGTTTTGAGGTGTGTAATTAGTCTAGAATCGTTTAAATTGTACTTTATAACATTTATATGTATTCAATTAGGTGTTGATGATAGAGGAAAGACTTGTCACTACCTACCCTCAGACCCTGCTCTGAGTGGGATATACCGGGTTTGTTTGTTTGTTTGTTAATTAGGTGTTGATGATATGTACAAGCAATGAGGATATGTACATGCAATGAGCATTGTGAAATTTACCTACTCATGAAAATGTACAACCCTAACGTTTGGTACCAAAACCAAAGTCTATTTAACTCAATGATAAACATTAAGTCCTATATTTAACTCAATGATATTTTTTTTGAAAGGCTTAACTCAATGATATACTCGATCGACCTTTCTCATCTTTGATTGCACGGGATGATGAGACAATGGTATAGACTATAGAGCCAGGTATTCGAAGTCATTTGGCGCATTCAAGGTTCAAAGGACGAGTCTTGCATGGTCTAGATGCTTAAAACACGAGACTTCGTTAAGTTAGACACATGGTCGATGCAGGCATGTCATTTGTTTAGGGATTTTAGACATGTTTTATGATTATTTTAAGATGGTTTTTGCTACTTTAGACATGTTTCTGACCATTGTAGATGTTTCAACCAATTTTAACCGGATGTGAGCTTGAAGATCATAAATATGGTTGCACATCCAGGGGCGGACCCAACTTATACGAGTAGAGGGCGCCCACACCCCATGAATTTGTTTTGTATTAGTATATATACAATCTAATCTCAACTGACACACAAAAAACTTTGACACCGGTCCTTAAGGAAAAAGAACTTGAGATTTTGATATTTTTGCAAATATAAAGCCTATATCACCCAATTACGACCTATTACGTGGAAATTTAAACCTAATAAAATATATAATATCCATTTACATTGCCATATTAGTTGATTATTTGTTAGATTAATTATTAAAATATTAATTTGTAGATTCCTAGATTAGATTATTGTGTGACCCGACTTGAAATGTACTATACCAAAAAAGTTTATATTAAGCAATAGACAGCCTACCCGACGTGTACTGTACTATACCAAAAAAGTTTATATTAAACAATAGACAACCTACTCTAAAATTTTGACTCCTATGAAAAATCTTTCTATGTCGGTTACTATGCACATCACCCCCTGGGTGTCTAGACGAGTACCTTAAGGCTTAAACTACATAAATACAAGGGTCATAAATACTCAAAATGAGATGATTATAATATCAAATGATTAAGATTGTCTAATTTTCTGTTACCAAAGTAATCGATTTCATTGGGAATAATTTTCAAAAGACAAAAAAAATGCAAATTTTGGGTGGAGTCTTAGAGAAAAAACAAAGATGGTTTTGATAGTAAAACCTTGTCACAGAGGAAAAGGACGGAAATTGAGATGGTTTATATGTTACAAGTTTTTAGGCTTTCTTGGTTTATATGTTGAATGTTAATGGATGCTAAAAACCACCCCCATTGGGCTCTAAGGGCCTTTCAAGAAGAGTTCCATAAGGTTTTTGACGGGTGCGAAACTCCCTTTTACACACTAGGATAAGAATTTAGAACTCAACTACGAGTCTGGGTCTTGACATATTCAAGTCATCTAGTTCCAAACAATTATACAATAGTCGATTATTCATTTAGATTAGAGATTTTAATATTCGGGTTTCATACAATTACCTATTATGTTTTAATTTTGAATTTTTATTGAAGTCAAATTCGTATTTTTTGGTTTTATATATTTTATTGTGATTAAACGTATAAAAAGTTAAGAATAATAAACTAACCAAAAAGACAGGAACAGAAATAGAAAAAAAAGAATTTTCATTTGGTTTATTCGTATTATTCAGATAAATTCATATTATTCGGATTTATCCGAATCCGATCCGAATTGAATTCGTATAGATTCGGATCGGAGAGACATATACTTATTCGGGTCAGATAGTGATATACTTATTCGAATCAGGATTTCAGATTGTGTCATGAAATTTTTAAATCTGAATAATCCAAAATCTGATCCGATGAACACTCCTACTAGAAACTACTATTATGTAATAATATTTTCAAATTTAAATTATAAATAGAACTTCTATAATTTTTATATAAATTTTTTATTGCTAACTTCCATAAAAATTAAATTCAACCCCAGTCAACCAGTCAGAGGATTTGTTCCTTTGGCCCCGCTCTCAAGGGCATTGCTACCGAACCCCACCAAGGGGGTGTCCCCCTTGATATACTTATTGTTTAGGGTTTCGCCCATATAAACTAATGAAATTTATGAATAAACTCAAAATATTTGTATACTTTGCACTCTTCTAATTTGTTTGATGTATTGTGTGGTTCACTTTGATAACAACCTAATTTGTTTACTGTAAATTGTTAATTGATCAATTTTCTAATTTGGCCCAATTAGTCACACTTTGATATATTTTTTTTTTGTTTTAATTTCAGATGGCATTACATTATTATAACATCAAAAGATTAAAGATTAACCGCAACAATAAGTTGAACCAGAATTTGAACTTTGGGAATAGATTCATAACCATCAGCAATTCGGTTTGCCCAAACTCACGCCCTCAAAGATTATAAGATGACGTTCATCATTCTCGTAACGTAATTAGAGGTTATTCAACCATCAAGCAATACATAGGTACGTACATGAACACAATATACCTCAATCAAAAGCTTAGTAATGAGTAATCGGAGTTTCCCGTGAATCTCAAGAAGCACATTCATCATAATCTAACATCTGATTAATTCTTAAACAAAGAAATCATATCCACTTGGGAATGAATATGAAGATGCTATCCACCCTACACTTGAAATCTTGGATAATCAATCATCGGTGTATAAAAATATTTTGATGATTGACAATCTACTTCACATAAAAAATGAGAATCTTTTTTCAAAAATAAAAATAAAAATAAATCGAAGATATATACTAGAGGTAGGGGTTTCGCTAGTAGTGTGTGGGTGTTGAGATTATTGCTATTTTTAAAACGGCAAGAATATTGCTATTAATCATATTTTAAATGGTCTTATTCAACAAACTTGTTTGGTTGATGTTCTTTTTTTTAAAGTAAAGTAATATAACGTTGGATTTTACTACTCTAAAATAGTATTTAGAAAACATATTCTTTTGAATAGATTTTTTTTTAGATTGAAGGACTGGGGCAACATATGTCGTCTTTGGAGTATCGGGCTATCCTTAAATATCGGTTAATGATCCCCTTGTTTTCGATTGACGAGCCTTGTCTAATTTGCCGCAAAGTTTGTTTGGATGCTTTTAGTGACCATGCGGTTCATTGCAAGGAGTTGTCTGGTTTAAGTACAGGCATGATTTGATTAGGGATGTCCTTTGCGATTTCCTTAACTGGGCAAGAATTTCAGCTAAAAAGAAGGCTCTCGTGACCTTTCTTACGGATCCGCGAGAGGGGAGGTCTACTATGCGCTCAGCTGACGTTCTTGTATTTGGGTGGGCAAGGGGGAAACACGCTTGTGTGGATCTTACCCGGACATCTCCTTTGGTTAGGCTCAGGGATAATGGGTTTGTTGCGGGACAGGCGACATTGAAGGCGGAATCATGCAAGGTCACTAAACATGAGAAAGCTTGTCTTGAGAATCAACATGTCTTTATTCCATTGACCTTTGGTACCTTTGGTTTTCTAGCCCCAGAGGCCGTGAACTTTCTGAATCGGGTTCAACGGGTTATCCACAGCAATGTTATGACCCCTAAGGACCAGGGTTTTGTTTTTAGTAGGGTAGGTTTCACTATTCAAAAGGAGCTTGCGGCGCAACTTGTTACCCTTTTACCTGTCTCTTTATTGTAAGTATTTGGTTTTGACAAAAAAAATTAACAAAGTGGCAATCATCAAACTTAACACAAAAAGTTTGAAACCATAACAGAAAATCACATCATATAAAAGAAACTAGCATCCTAAAATAAAAAAGATTTGATGTAAAAAATATAGTTTTAACTCTTGCCCCGCAAGTAACTGGTTGAGTGCTGGCCAAGGAACATATATGTTTGATGACAACTGGCTGGTGAGAGTAGTTATCGGGCATGGGGCCACGATCACATGCATACATACCAATTTCAAACTAACAGCTACTCTAATTACAGATGTGCCCCCTAATTAATGAATGTTGGTATAACGTCTATAGAGTAAATGGTAATTATCTTCTTCTTTTTTTTTGTTTCTTTGGTTTTGTTTAGTTCATTTCAAACTTGAAATTTATTTATGTTTGGTCTATTTAACCTGATGGACCCATATATGAAGGTTTATTATGTCTTATATCCTTTTACATTACATTAGAAGGGCATACATGTAATTGATTTTACTAGATTTATGGGAGAGCATATAACCAGCTGGTGCTCCTCGATACTCAATAACATCTATCAATCAAAACAATTACTAAACATCTCCTCTAGCTAGAAAATCTGTAAGTAACATATATGAAAAAGTATATAGGGACATACCCTTATCAATCAAGAAAACAATGAAGAGATTAAAGTCAACATATTCATGTGGGTAAATAATAGAGCAAAATTATCTAGTCTAGAGTGGACGTTATGGTTTATTTTCGATCTTAATTTTGAATCTTTAAATACGGGTGCTACTTGTCGGTCATTTAATAAAATTTCTATCTCAGTCCAAAAAAATAACCATTAAGTATCCCAAATTATAGCACAATAACATGGGCCCATCCTTTTTCTATTCTTTATCAATAGTCATTTTAATACTCTCTTTTTATGCTCTCTTTTAGCCACACATTTGGCATACAATTCGAAACCTTTTCTAATATTTTTTTTAAGTTATCCATTTTTTTCATAAAAACTAATTGGAGAAACATGGACGTAAATATTCGTTACCATACGATACGTACAAGCTTTTAGAAAGAATCAAGTTCCCAACCTATTTTCCTCATTATGAAATAAAAATATTTTATTCGCAATAAACAGTAGTTAATAGAACAAGTTCATTTAGTTTCAATACAATAACAACAACATACCCAGTATATCCTACTAGAAGCAGATTCTGGGAGAGGAGGGTATATCCCACTAGAAGCAGGGTCTGGGAGGGGTTGGATGGTGACAAATCTTACCTCGATCTTTTAGGATAAACAGATCACTTTCAATGAGACCTCCGGCTCGAAATGAAAAAACCACAAGATTACAGTCACATTTCATATATTTCAAATAATAGTTTAGTTTCAATATATTGTAAATATAAGTACGAAAAATATAGTTTCTGTAAAGATGATAATGGAAGTATATACTTAAACTCCACGAATTAAATAGTTTATATGCAATCAAATGTCATTTAGGTATTAAACCTTTCCCATGAAACGCACTCATGCATTAAAACTGTTATTATATACACCTCAAATATAAAAAAATTATTTAAGTTATATTTTTTTTCATTAAAAGCATATCAAATGACAAAAAGTTGTGATTTACCATATTATAAAGCCTTGTGTATCATATTTAAAGAAATAAGCACAGGTTGTATAGTTCATGCAGTTTTTCATACTCTAAAAACACAAAGAAAAAGACATTAACAATGAAGACAAAATAAAATTGCTCAAATATGAAATAACTTGCCGTGCATGTTGTATTTCGTTAGTCATCTAAGTTCTTTTTATATATATATATTTCAAACGAATAATCTACACTACTTCAAATCTATACATCATAAACTACTTTCTATCAAATTTGATATTATATTTACTTAAATTAATAATAAACTTTTACTACTATGCTACAATCCAAGTGACAAATATTCATGTGTACACTAAATACGAAATTAACTAACTATTCTTATGAACGAATAAATAAATAAACAAATCAATAAACTAACATAAATTTATATAAGAACTCGACGGTTAATTTGCCGCTATATTCTGTTAATCTGGCGCCATCATTCTCAAGGGGTATTATCGTCATTTAAGCATGCCAACAAAAGTTGTTCCAACGTGTCAACCCACTCCGTTCGTATATTCGGCGGAACAATAATCTCGTGTCATACACGCACCATATTATCGGTACTCCACTATCTCAAAACCTCATCTGGACCGTTGATCTTGTGAACATGGGGTCTTAATCTGTTGACCTGGCCCCACATTTCAAAACTAATACACAAAAACTGAATTGTACAGCTCACCAGATTTCACTCTCCCTCTGCTCCCCTTCATCTTCTTTAAATGCAAAATTTTAACGCTTCATTTTTTCCCCAAATTAGATACCCTCAATGCATACATACAACCTATAGATACAAATTATTCGTATCTGTGTGTTTGTGATATTCCATTTGATTTCATAATCATTTGTGTTCTTCGAATCGTGATTGATTTTGTTGTTGAGTGCTGCATTGGCGATTTGGTTGAAGTTGTTGTTGATGATGATCATCATCATCATCAACGGTTGAAGGTGGAAAGTTAGGTGTTGAGAGATTAGCAGAAACGTGAATATGTTGGACGCATTGTTGAAAAGCAAGTTTTACTGCAGATGGTGAGGATTATTCGTTGTTTTTTGTGAATTTTGTATCTCAAGGTTTTTGTGGTGTTGATTTTGATTGTATTGTGTGAGATTAGCAAGTCGGAAATCAAGCTGACGTTGAAGCGAATCGAGATGATTAGGAGAAAGAGGAGCGCAATGCAGAAGTTTCTGAAAAATGATGTTGCTGATCTTCTTAAAAACGGTCTTGATTCCAATGCGTATGACAGGGTAAATATGTTCTTCGATTATGTTGTTTCTTCTTCATCTTGTTATAGTTTGACTGATATATTGAAGGTATCGTAGATATAACGCTAATCGATTGGTGTTGCATATGATGGATTTTTGGCTGTTTGATCTGTCTGTATTAGGAGATTTGATTGCGTATGAACAGATTGATGTTCCTAACAAGATTCATTTGGGGGTATTGATTTCGTATAGCAGTTCAGCTATTTTTAACAAATCATAGTTGAAAGTTAATTGCGTAAGAACAGCTGGGAATATAGGTGGACCATCTTTGACAATAAATAGGTTCATTCATATTATGTGTATTGTTTAAAATATAGATTTATGGGTCTCTTTCGTATGATGATAACTGCAGGTAGATTATGTTTAAATCAGATTGATTGCTTTAAAGATTCTTTAAATTTAATAATTTCAATATTGACAATTTGGTATGGTGAGAATTGCAGGTAGATTATGCAGCTTAATTAATGACTGATTTACATTAAAATATTAGATAGATTGATCATTGATGTTTTGTATAAATAAGATTGAGTTCTTTAAAGATTCTTTAATTATAATAAATTTCAAGATTGATAATTTTCTATCATTTGATGAAACAGGTTGTACAACTATATGCTGACCAGAACTTATCATGGTGTTATGAATTCATTGAACAATCTTGCTTGCTCATTTTAAGTCAGCTGTCAGCCATGAATAAACAGAGGTAAAAGTTTCATCAAGTTGATCGTGATACAGTATATTTGTCGAGTAGAAAGTTTACATGAAACATTAAATTTAAATTATTTCTTGTCACGTGTAGGGAATGCCCTGTGGAATGCAAGGAAGCTATTGCAACTTTGATGTTTGCTGCTGCAAGATTTGCTGATTTGCCAGAATTGCGTGAATTAAGAAGTTTATTTGCTGAGAGATATGGGGATTATCTTGAACCTTATGTCAACCAAGAGGTGCTGCTTACGCCTACCGTGTCAAAACATGTTTTATCTTTGTAACATAATTATTTTCATGTGTTTTTAATCAAGTAAAACTAAAAGGGAAACAATCTTGTTCTAGTTTGTCAAGAACTTGAAGACAGACCCTCCCACTAAGCATATAAAACTTCAGATGATGCAAGAGATTGCATTGGAATACGGTATAAAGTGGGATTCAAATACTATGGAACAGAAACTTTACAAACCACCTCCATTTGTAAAGGTAAACCATGTTTTTCACTCTGTAGTATTATCATTATAGGAACTAGGGGTGCTCATATGAACCCATTTTTCTCATTAGTGGGTAGAATTTGGCTGTGATTATTTATCTTAAACCAGTCAAATAGAACTCTAAAAGGGTAATGGGCTGAATGTTGTTGCAAGTCATCAAATTTTCTATCTCTAATGCCATTTTATATTTTTTTTTTTAAATTTAGATTATTATTTCAATAATCAAGAAACTAAATAATGGAGAAAAAAGTGTTGCAGCTTTCTTTTAATAGGAAAAAGTGTACTGTCAAATGAGCATCTGTTGATCTGCAAATCTTTTGCAGGATAGGACTCAATATACAAATGGAAGAAACCATGAATCACTTGCAACCCACCATCAAAATGGTTTGGAAACAAACATTAAAAAAGAAACAGAAAAGGCGGATCAAACCGTTAAAAACAGTTTGCTATTCAAGTCAAGGGAAGAAGTTCAAAACAAAGAGGAAGTAAAACACAAGAAGCTGACCATTGGAAACAGTCTGCCTTACAAATCAAGGGTTGAAACTGAAACTAAAAGAGAAGAAAAACATGATCATGGCCGTCTATCCCCTTGTTGGTCAAGCAACGCTAGCTCTAGCAGCGATAGTGCAACCAGTGCAGATGATAGTGCTTCAGAGGATATACCTCAAGGAAGAAAGTTCAAGGAATTTAGGTCAGTGGCTCCTCCCTACATCAAAACTGAGTCAACCAAAAAGTCAACAGTTTCAGATACACTTCAAAGTGATATACCTCAAGGAAGAAAGTCTAGTGGGTTAAGATCAATGGGTCCTCCTTACATTAAACCAGATTTGAGCAGAAAGACAGCTGGATCAAATGTCATTGATGGTAATCTTAAAATTGAAGTAACTGAAGATATCAGTAAACCAGTGCCAACATCAGTGAGGATTCGAAGACCCTTGCAACAAGCAGCAGGTTCTTCTAGCGGGAACAATGATGTCCTAAAAGCAAGCTCTAAACTTTCAACTGGTGAAAATAGTTTTATTGATCATGATCACAGAGATGAAGAAGAAAAGAAAATGGACAAGCTCTTGTCACACTACAGCAGAAAGCCTTCACATTTACCTGCTCCAAAACGCATTGGTTCACTTCCATCTAAACCGGTGGCTGCTGATGTTGCAGCAGATGAAAGAAAAGGGCTATCAAGGGCTGCTACTTTTCAAGCGGATTCGGGTTTGGGTCATGTGCATCCTAAACTTCCGGATTATGATGATTTTGTAGCGCGATTAGCAGCTTTTAGAGCCAGCTCATAGAGTCGTGTATCATGTAGGTTTATTTCATGTAGGGGTTGGAGTTGTTCACCTTAAATCAGTGTCTTGCTGATATTTTAGTAAAATTGGTGTTTGTAAAGTGTCATTTTTTAAAATATTCTACCACAGGAAATCTATTAGTTGGTGTACACAATATGAACTCATGAAGTATGGATAAGAGGGCAGAAAAGTCAGGTCCAATTTAGTCTATAAACCTAAAGTCACGTCTCATGAAGATCCGACAGGGTCATGTTCAGCGTCATTACTACACTATAGACATAGTACCCTACACTATCGTCGCCCCCATTGTACTGAAACTGATGGTTTGGTTTGTATAGATCACAAAGCCTTTCCGGACCTAGACCGCTCACCCCCTACAACACTCTTGTGGCTTCATGTATTAGCCTATTAGCTATGGAACACCTTGACTATCGTTGTGTTCCCGTTGTGTTCCCGAGTCTCATTTAAGGAGAGAAATTAAAGGAAATAAATGAAAAGTGAATAATAATTGTGTTTGTGAGTTTTTTTGTAGGAGAAAAATAAAAGGAAACAAAAAGCTGTGTTTTCAAGTTTTTTAAAGGAATGTAATGGAAAGAGTGAATGAAAAATTTTAAATATTTCTACTTTTTAACTTTTCTTCCAAAATGGAAGAAAATGAAAAAAAAAATGAAATGAAACACATAAAATTTTTATTTTTTTTCCATTTACTTCTAACTCTGGTACATAAAAATTTAAAATGTCTTTTCCTTTCTCTCCTTAATTTTCTTTCTCTTTATTTCTTTTCTCTCAGTTAATTTCCTTTCACTTCATTTTTTTTCTCTCGCTAATTTTCTTTCACTTTTTTTCTTTTCTTTTTTTTCGTTTATTAAACTCGGAAACGCAACGTAAGTTTGCCTTTTGCTTCCGAACAATTACACATATGTACAAGTTATTGTACCAAATTGAACATTAGATTAAAATTTTGGTTACTTGAGGACAACTAATTCAAAATAGTAATACCCACTTGATTTGTCATTAGTGATATAACTTTACTTTGTAGAAAGATCATCAACCAAACAAGATTCATCAATAATGTCATTTAAAATATTCTTAAGAAAAAGTTTGTATACATGTTTTGAAAAAGGGTTCTGGAAGTACATCGTCGATCATCAAATATTTAATACGAGGATCGTCACAATGACGAATCTGATTCCTCTGTTTGAAGATATGATCAAATGTTCGATTCCTCTTCTTCCTTAAGCTTTTGATTGAGGTGTGTGTTCATTTACGCAATTTAGTGGCTGTTTGGAAGTGCTTTTTTTTTAAATCCTTTTGACTTTTGGAGGAGTGAAAATACCAAAATGTCCCTTCAAAAGTCACCAGAAGTTAAAAATTTTAACTTCTGGTGACTTTTAGAGGGGCATTTTGGTCTTTTCACCCCTCCAAAAGTTAAAAAGGAGTTAAAAAAAAGCACTCCCAAACAACCTCTTAGAATAACCTCAAATTACGTTACGAAAAGCATCATTTCACAGCGATGCTTGTTGGATCGTTGGCTGATATTCTTCTAGTGCAAGATTTTGGGGAATATGATTGCCGATAATCATGAATCAATTCCCAATTTTAAGTTCTAGTTCGTATAAAGTTTAATATGTTGTTATAGTGTTGTAATAATGAAATGCGTTTAAAAAAAAATACGTTTGTCTTGTACTTTCTCCTCTCTTATTTCTATTTTGTAGCCCTAGATACACATGTAAATTGTAAATACAACTCCCCTATATACAGACCTCATACAGACTTGACCCAAAATGTATAGCCCAAAGTGATCCAACACTCCTGGTGGATCCCGATGGCTTACACGTTGCGTTTGTGCTTTTACACAGTTGACCGTAAAATCAGCCCTCAAGACTCGAAATCTCTTTATAGCTTAATAGAAGTGTTGAGACTCACCTCGTTTATTATCTATAAATTAAGCATTTGTATTCATTTGTGTATTCATATATCATATGACCATAACCATAGTTATAGTTATATATTAATACTTGCATTGTGTTTTTTTATCGTAAAATAGTATTTATTGTCTAATTATATACCACTTATTTTAAATAAATGATGTATTTATTGATATGCCCGTCTTATTAGGCGTATCAAGAACTCGTTTATTAAATAAGCTTCCTCTTTTTTTAAACTTTTACACTAGCTGATCTCTAGGCTTCATGTTCATGGTTCAGTTGACTTGAGATCTCTTTCTGTGTAACATCAATTCTACTTGTTTAAAAAATCGATCATGATCCAGACGGTTGCCACCAATATGAACATAAGATCAAGTTCGTTAAAAGATATGATTACAATTACAAGAGTAAGTTAAAAATACAACTATAACAATGGCTAGATACATGAACAGAATCATTACACGAAAAAAAAAAAAGGATGAAACAGTTCATTACCCATATGTGATAATATTACACTTTGTTTGGAATTAAACTTCTAATAACCATCAAGATTCTTTTATCTTTCTCTCACCAGACCCTACGTAAAGCGGGAGCTCGTATAATCACTGTGTGGGTCTGGGCGTCAACAGACGACCAACCCACACATAATCCGAATGGTGAAGCCTACACCTGAAGGAACCAGGGTGAAGAGTGGGTGAACACAAACACTGTTTCTTACCACCTCTTCTTACTTCCTCACCGCCACCCGCCACCGCCACCGCCACAACCATCGCCTCCGCGGCGGTGAGGGCCGTCAACCGCCTGATTCTGACTTGTAGTTCATATTTGGTGATACAGGGTAGACCGGCCGGATAACACATATGTGGTGATGGTGAATATTATTATTTGTTATTGTTATTATTGAGTGAAGGAAAAGAGAAGAATGTAGAGGGGGGTTGATTGGGGATTTGGGTGTTATATGGTTGAAGCACACTTGCCTTATAAAGAGACTCCTTTTGATGATGCGCCAACAAAAGCTTCAAACCACCTGTTTCTTGTTTGTTTTTATTTGGTTTTTTTTTATTTATTTTTGGAACTAATATATACTCATCCACAACGACTTCTTTCTTGCTTGCTTGCATCATGGGTTTCTTAGCGCAGCGGTTTTTTCATGTTTATTAATTATAAAAATAAAGAAAGTCGGCCCAAACTGGAAAAATGGTAGAAGATTAAAAAAAAGAATAAAAAAAAAGTTCTATCTCTTCTTTTCTTAAGTAAACTAAAAAACATAGCGTGAATAAAAAACTAACCTCTTTAAGTTTATTCTTGAAAATTGCATTTAAACCAGAAAAATTAAAGAACAAGAATCGTAAAGACACCAAACTAAAACAACCAAACTATTCAAGAAATCATTGTTTTGATTGTGATATTTCGGGTTATAATTGTCTTCATATAGATACCTGGATTTTACTATAAACGCATATAGATAACTAAACTATTTATATCATTACTAAAATCAACCTTTATGTTTTTAATATATACTAGTGGGTAAAACCCGCGCGAACGACGGGTATATAAATATTTTTAATACTTTGTCTTTAGCTCTCTCTTATTATGCTACTCTCATTTTGCTTTTTTATTTGATTAATGTGAGATACAAATATATCTATATTACTATAGGGATAAACAAAAATATAAATAATAAATTATTTATGCATAATCACTTATACCAAATGTAACAAAATCGTTTTTAAATATCTTAAAAATGAAATAAAATTACAATATTGTCCAAAAGGTTGTATTATATAGTAATATAGATATAAATAGATTAAGATAACTTTAAATATAATACAAACAAACAAACAAACAAACAAACCCAGTATATCCCACTCAAGAGCAGGGTCTGGGGAGGGTAGGTGTAGGCGAGTCTTTCCTCTATCTTGTTAGGTAGAGAGACCGCTTCCAAAGAGACCCCCGACTCGTTAGCAAAAGGCATACAAATATCAAGACAACAAACACTAAATCATCCAGCACATAGCATACAGAATACCAAAAAAAAGTCATATCGCTAGCAAGGCAACATATAGAAAATCATACAACACATATACTACAGTACACAATAAACCAAACAACACATAGCATACAAATATCCTAGGTGCATGCAGAATCACTGTTAAAG
>BJCN01044319.1:0-12920 GCA_018326445.1 Flaveria brownii | reverse complement strand
GAAGTTATTGTCACGTGTCATTCATATAGCGAAAAGTTGTTTTAATGAAAATTTTACATCCCTTAAATTTTACATCCTTATATATCATTCTTATATATTATTCTTATATATTAGAAGATTATTAATATTAGTTCTTAATTTCTAATTGTAAATATTCGTTATTTTAGTTTTTTCAATCCGTGTAACACACGGGACGTTAGGCCAGTATATATATAGAAACAAAAAATAAAAAAAAGTATACTTGTTTATCTTAGTTTGTTAAACCAATGATAAGATGATAGTGGTATTTTGCGGGCTATGATAATCTTTTTTACTTTTATATCTTTTTGTATTAGAAAATATCTAAATAACCATATCACCATCCTCGTTTAGATATTAGATTATCGGTGAAATTTAAACTTTGATAATACATAGAACTTTAGATTATATTTATATTTGTTGGGTTAAAATGAAAAACAAGAGAAATTATAAAAATTAATAAATCAAATCTTCATCTTTGATTGTATTTATATCAATGACTTATATTTTTTTGAATTTTTGTACACGTGTCCCACAAGAGAACAACTTTTATTGTTTTATTTAAAAAAATATAAATCGTTGATCTTAATACATTAAATGTGAAGATTTGGTTAATTGGTTTTCATAATTTTTTTTGTTTTTCATTTGAACCGTCGAACCATATTTATATAGATCATAATTTAGGTTTTGAGCTAAACCAACGAGCTTATCGTAGCTTGAGGTTGACTCGTTTACAAACGAATCAATTTCAAACAACGAGGCACGAGCGTGAATCCTTATAAACAGCCCTAAAACCCGTATATGTTAACATAAATAAATAAAGTCAGTTGGTAAAATATATGTTTCAAGAGAAAAGAAAACTGCGGCGAACAACGTCAAAGTCTATGAGCATAAGTAGACCGTTGGCCATGTGGAGTCCACATGAAGATGAGCTTTAAAGTCAAAAGCCAAAAAGTCAATTCGTTCCCATGATTTTGGAATGGAAATAATCGTCACACGTGTGCATATGACGTAATAACTGCCCAAGGAATATTTACTTGCATAATTAATTGAATTCTTATGGCAAAAATAAAAAATATACATGGTTTAATTACTTTTGGTTAGGAATGTCCTTTGCAATATCCTTAAGCGGACAAGAATTTCAGCTAAAAAGAAGGTTCATGTGAACTTTCTTACGGATCAGCGAGAGGGGATGTTTACTCTGCGCCCAGCTGACCTTCTTGTATGTGGGTGGGCATGGGGGGAAACATGTTTGTGTAGATCTTACCGGGGTCTCTCCTTTGGTTGGGCTCAGGGATAATGAGTTTTGTTGCGGGACAAAGGGCGTTGAAGGCGGAATCATGCAAGGTCGCTAAACATGAAAAAACTTGCCTTGAGAATCAACATGTTTTTATTCCATTGGCCTTTGATACCTTTGTTTTCCTAGCCCCGGAGGCCGTGAACTTCCTGAATCTGATTCAACGGGTCATCCATAACAATGTTTCGACCCCTAATGGCCAAGGTTTTGTTTTTAATAGGCTAGGTTTCGTTATTCAAAAAGAGGTTGCGGCGCAAGTTGTTGCCCGTTTACCTGTCTCTTTATTGTAAGCATTTGATATAAACTATGTTTATTAAAAACATTTTTTATATTTTTTTTTTGAAATTATCTTTAGAGTAAGATAATTAAAAATAGTAAATTAAAGTTTTTATTACTTTTTAAAAGTTAAATCAGTTGACTTGTTACATTAGCTAGTAGTGTATGTGATGGAAGTCAATTTAATAAATAACGTGAAATAAATTAAACCTTATAAATAAAATGGTACATATTTCTATTTGGTACGATGAACTATCACACGTCAGTCGTTTGAGCCCACGTCTTTTGTATTGAAAGGCCCCGACACAAATCCGATCCTGTGTATGGGCTGAAGATATTAATATTTACATATTTTGTATATAAAATAATAACAAGTTACTTTAGTAGTGCAACATACCATTTTACTTGCCTAATAACTAGTGCAAGAAACAACAAAAAACCACCTGATTTAGTCAAGAAATAGTTTGGCTCATTCGGATTACCCGCTACGAGATAAACACGATGTAAATTTCACCACGTTGAATCTGAAAACGATGGACAAGATCCGTCTCAAAATCAGTTGTCACTAGTATTGTGAATATTTGAATCATAAGTCATAACCATCTAAAATTCTCGATAAACTGAAACGAAAACTGTAGATATGTTTTAAAGGAAAGCAAATATTTTTCTAACATAAAGTTAAAAACACATCATTCACAAATCACAATGTTATGGATCAGCAAATTAGAAATTTAATATTTCTCCCATCACTAGCTAATCAAGTTTACTAAATATAGGTGTTTGGGACTCGAACATATTATTCTACATGGCACTTGTTCAACGGAATTTTCTGTTTGTTTAACCGTAAACCGCCTTGATCCGAACAATATGGTGCCTTTTGGACTCCTCCAGGGTACACAGCTAGCATACCCTTTCAGCATCCCCATTGTTTTGTGAATTAGATACATTCAAGATACAAACAATAGCAGGTGTGGGCCCACAATTCATGATGACATGGAACGTGAACTCCCCTGTCGATTAAAACATCCATTGTCATACCATCGTATGGAGGGCCAAGTTGTGTTCAGAAAACAAGCAAATGTATAAATATGAATTCTAATTTTATGAATGAAACATGTTACTTTAGAGACCAATACAAAGGCAGATTTGGATGGTTGTTCAGATTCTAGCAAAAGCACTGCTGGATATGCCTTCTTTCTCTCAGCTGCAAAAGAGTATCTGCTCTTTCGTTGTTCGACTACATGGTAAAAGCCAGTAAAGAGAGCGATGATCCAGTTAAAGAACATATCAGACAAGAAACAAAAGCAATGTTCTGTATCGTGACAATCAAAGTGCCCATGGTAAGACGACATAATATATGATCATCTAGATTATGATGATTTTGTTGAAATTTGAAATTAATATATGACGACATAATTTTGATGTGCTAACTTGAAGTCTTATCATACAGAGCATATACTTTTATCAAGAGAATCAACCAGGGATGCCTAGGTGGTGATGATTTTAATGTGGTAACTTGAAAGTGGCTGTCACACATTGGGTTCCTATCATAACAGTCTTAACACTTATGCTAATGAACATCTTTAAAAAAATAATTACTTAACCTTGATTTTCATCTAATGGCTGTGCCGGCTCTGCCTCTGATCATCTTCTCCAAACACACGTCGCAATTCTCTGGATGGGAAATGTTGCAGATATAATAATCTTGAAATGAAAAACTTTTCACAGGAAATCTTTCAAAAAGAATAATTACTTAAACTTGAGGTTCATCTAATGAGTGTGTTTGCTCTGTCTCTGATCTTCTCCATACATACGTCGCAATTCTCTGCATGGAAAAGTTTGCACATATAATTATATTGAAATAAATATATTTTTAACAGGATATATGACCCATTAAAGGACCTACAAAAGTTTATGGTGACGCAATATCCCTTATATCAGAGGAGCCAACAGAGTCTACAAGTAGGCAAGTTAAGAATATTAGTGAGAATTTAGACCAAAAGACCCGCTGCAGAACATGCAAGCAACAAAAGAAAACTGGCTATGACTGATGGATGATATTTTATTGTGAGCAACCTCAACTTGTGCAGTATTATAACCTGAGATTGCGACCAAGTGTAGATTAAAGTACGTATAAATGATTAACTATTGCCTTTTTAACTTCTCTAGGGTCAGCCCACCCTTTCAACCTGTCAAAAAACATTTCATATACTATGATTAGATACACATAGAAAAATCAAAGTTGATGATTCCATGATGAAATAGTTTAATGGAGGTGTCATGACTCATGAGCAAAAACAAAATCAGACGACGAATCTACATGTGCCTTGGGACGGAAGACAACTAGAATCTAACTCTGCCTGATGACATGGAGCAAATAGCCATCCAGATCTTGGGATCGCTCCATTGTTGACATAGTAAAATCATATTATTTTTTATAAACTAGTTTATAACTGGATTATGAGTTCTCTCTTTAGCATCTCATCATCAGTAGTAGATGTTGGCCCCTGGTTTCTCTGGGCAATGAGCAAGATCAGATGCAGATTTTACTAAAATAGAGCAAAATTTCAGGGCGAGACTGGATCAAACAAGAATCATAATAAACAATCCGAGAACAAGCTATTGCTTTCACTTTTAAAACTCTCAATCTAGATGTTTAGAAACTATGCACTACTTTAATGTCTACACAAAAGATTTAGGTTATGTAAATGCTTTCCTCGTTTCTAGCAAGTCTTGGTAAGTTCTATACAGATTGTTGATAGATCTAGCGTCTATTGGAAGATTTTAAAACCCTTTGAGATATTTGTAGAGTGGAAATGACTGTTTCATAATTTGTGATCCATAAGAACCTATTGGCTTTAGCATCAAATTCTTGTTAAGCATGTGTGATATCAGATCTCTCAAAAGTCCACTTAATTCACAACCTAATTATAAACCTGCTATGAGGCAGAGATTCAATTGTTCAATATGATCTTAAACTTTAACTAAAGTACTTAAACTTTGTAGTATTAACTTTTAAGTGTAAAAGATATAACTTTTGACATACCAGCACATGGTCAATGTAACATATACTCGGGAGATTCATCGTGCTCACCCAAAGGATCTGACTTACACAAGATTAGCAAAACTCCATTGAACTAAAATACAACAAACATAGTGGAATATTTCACGCTCAGTGTGGCTTACACATGGAAGTATATTTGCTAACTTGGTGGTAAATGTGAATGTTCCAAAGCATTTGCTTAGTGGAATCTGCTTTGTTGACCCAACTTCTAAAGATATGGCAGAATACTAATATTTCCTACAAGTTAGTAATTAAATACTTGAGTTTAACCTAACAAAGCATCCTTGCAGAGTACCGCACAATCCAAGCAACCATTGGCCTTTTCACCTCAAAACCATCTCAAGATTGTATAACTAGTAGCCAATTATAAAGAAGAAAATAAGTGTTGGTCATGTAAATAATTGTTTTCATCAATTTGAGTCAATTGTAAAACAATCATGATGAGAAATTTTTTTATCCTTTTTGCCAGCTTCCAAGGGACGCTCCACGGCATCATATAGAGCTTAATGAGTCACTACAAAATTAAATTGTTATAAAACATTGATCATCACATTTTTAAAAACAACACAATATACTAGGACTTCTCTTAAACCTTTGGCTGGATCTCTTGGGGAGTCAGAGAAGAAACATTCGTACAATATTCTTTTTTGTGGCAATCAAAGTGCTAATGGTAAGATGACATATTCATTTGAGACCATTTTTTTACCATAGATTAACTAAGATTCGTGCTGAAATGTAGGGTCTCTACGAAGAAGGTGAAGTTTGATTTGACTTCAACTATCATTCTCAAAGATACAATAAAGGAAGTCTTAACATAGAGATCATATACTTTATCATTACATTCAACCAGGGAAACCTAGATTATGAAGCTTTGATGTGCTAACTTGAAACTGGAACTCATTCGTTAAGGTTGATGGGCCAGCTAATATGCTATATCAGTCTTGCACTTTAAGATGGTAATGAACATATTTATAAAATAGTAACATAACCTTAAGGTTCATGTAATTGTTGTGTTGGCTCTACCTCTAACCATCACTCTTCCACATTTATCTGAGAGTTGCAAACAGTAGCACTCCAAACAAACAATTTCCATCCTGATTATCAGTATGAGAAAGTATGATATATAATTAAATTATAATAAACATACTTTCATAAAAACTTTGAATTATTAAAAGACTTACATGAAATCTTGTGAGGTGGTATGCATTATACTAGAGGGCCTACTATAGTGACAAGTAGGCATATCAGAATATTGGTGGGAAAGTAAACTCAAAAAGACCGCCGCAAAACATGCAAGCGACAAAAAGAGAACTAGTTAACCTATCTATAAACCGACCAGGTGCTTTTTCTTTGAAAGCAACCTCAACTTGTGCAGTATTATAGCCTGAAACCGTGACGTGTTCCCGATTAGAGTATTTATGAAATGATTGTATTGGTGCCCTTTCAACTTCTCCATGGTCAGGGTAGCCTTTTCAACACTCAAAAACATTTCATATACTATGATTAGATACACATAAAAAAATCAAAGTTGATGATTCTGTCATGGTAGATTTTGATTGCGTTGTTTTGAGCAAAAAACCTAAAACAAAATCACATGGCAAGTCTAATTATATGTTAAGACAAAAGACAACTAGCGCCTACACGTATGATGACGTGGAGTGAAAAACTATCCGCATTTTTAAGTTCCCTCTGATATTGTCATATTTAAATCAAAAGAGAGAATTAAAAAAAAGGTTGTAGCAAAAATTTGAGCTCCCATATTATTTTCATCATCAGTGCAGCCTCACAAGTGATTTGCATTTTCACTCAGTTGCCAACTCAAGATGGTAGCATAACTAGTTGCCAGGTTTAAGGAAGAAACTAGTTCTTAAACATTAATCACATAATTTATCAACGATGAGAGTTTAAGGAAGAAACTAGTTCTTAAACATTAATCACATAATTTATCAACGATGAGAGTTTTCTTATATCTGGCGTCACATACGGCTTTACAAGTCCACTACAACAGACATGCATTAGTTAATGTATATCATTACATTTCTACAGATTACACAATAAGCTAGAACATCTCATATATGTTGTTGAAATGGTCCAAGAGAGTTTGTTTGTGGAAAGGCTTTGTATTTAGTGAGTTATATATCTTCCAACATAGAAATAGTGATGCATTTTGGGGCATCATTGTTTGAAACTTTCGACAAATAAGTTGGGAAGCATTGCAATGGTTCGTAAAAAATATATCTTGGCAATAAGTACTCAAGTGATTCATTATTCAAGTTGATATGCATTTTAACTAGATTTGTTAATTAATATATGTCGTCACCAGCTTACTCTAGCTTAGGTAGCTTCAGTGATTTTGAAAGAGGGCTTTCACAAATGAAAAATGCATGAAGAAAAGTGAGACAGGACAAAATAACTGGACCACCCTAGATCACAATGCACATTCTTTGTACTTATACTAATTATATTAATCATTCAAAAATGCATCGTTTTTTCTTTGAGTTCTTTTTTTTTTGGGGTTAATTTTGCTTCTGCACACGACAAACTGAAAAGAATTGGTAGAAATTTAAAACCTATTCGCCTACTCTATATTTTGACAAACTAAGACGCATAAAACTTGCTAGGTGTTACATTTATTAATAATTATTATGATACTCGATGCTAAGACTAAGAAGGCGCTCTTACTGAGAAGATAGTATTGATCTAAATTTAGTTCATACATAAAGTTTACTGGATTTACATAAACTAATTATGTTGCTTGCATGGTAAAGCAAATACATGACCTAGTTTTCTAACGAATCAGTAGGTAAAAGTATTGTAGAATCTTAAAAAATATTTGTTTTGGTTTTCCATTGTTTTCATTTTAAATACATCCAAAATAAAATAACTATATAGTTATATACAAAAGCAAATCAAAATAAAACTCACATTTTACAATATTACTTACTTTTACAAATTCATAAAATTTAAAAGCAAATCAAACCTCACATTTAGGTCTACAGGATGTTTGTTTTTTGAAAGACCTTTCATTAAAAAAGGTCTTCCAAACCTCTTCTTGGTGCAGACCCTAAACACAACTTCCTACCTCTTCTTCACCCCTCAAACCCTAAACAAAACTCCACCCCCACCTCCCTTCCTCCGTCAACACACCTCCTGCAGTCTGCCATCGCCTCCCGGCGCCGCCCCCATTGCCTCCCGCAAACCCGTTACCCCCATCGCCTCCCACCGCCGCTCCGTCACTCCTATGACCTCCCACCGTCGCCCCCTCTGGTTGAGTTATCTGCTCTTTACTCTTTTACATCATTAACATGCTATTCTTGTTAGTGGTTGGTGATTTGGTTTGGTTTGTTTAGGAAGAGTTCTAGTTGAGTTATATGCTCTTTACTCTTTTACATCATCACCCATTTAAAATTATTATCACGTCTTTTTTATTGTAGTATATGCTATAGTAGTTTGTGATGGTTTGTTTAGGTTGTACTTATTAAATAACATATGCTTAAGAGCTTAATATTTGGCTATTATGATTTGTTGGAAACTAGTAAATTGGATATATTTATCACGTGCTAACTTGTTTTAAACAACTTTATTTGTTCATTCTAAACTTGGTGTTGTTTTCAGATTGGTATCTACTAATCGGTTACTTGATTTTAGCAAGAGCAAATGTGTTTTCTTAAATTAGTTGAGTGTGATATGACTTAGCTATAAGATCATTTAAGTTTATGAATTGAAATTGAGAAACAAATGTTTATTGCTTGTTTGTTGATTATTAGAAATGGGAGAGAAACAATAATGATAAAATGTTATTAGAGACTTGCATTGATGAGATAAACACTGTGAGTAGAAAAGGATTGAGTTCTTAAGGAAAACTTTGTTTGGATTTGACTCAAAAACAAATGAAAAATACCTATGATAATCTTAAAGCCAAAAACATAGGACGGGTGTATTTGAAAAACAAAGCTTGCAGCATATACAATGCTCAAACATAACTTTTACCTTACCGAACAAGGAATGGGAAGAATTTAAGAAGGTATGTTTGTATATATAATGTTTTAACAAATACCTATAAAACAAAAAATTATAACATCTTTTTACTTTGGGTTTAGGGGCATCCGAAGACTGCATCATTGAAAACAGTCTCATTGTCTTTTCTAGAACTTTGCACAATTGATGATAATACTGCCACTTGGAATATCAAGTGGACCTCAACCCAAACAACATCAGTGGTCGGATCATCCATGCCTCTCTCATGTCTGAGGACAAGATCTAACCCAACCAACTTTAGTTTCTCAGAACATTCAAGAACTGTTGGCCCTTCTTTGTCTTTAATCAAATACTATAGAGCTTTTTGCATATAAGTGCTTAATCATCAACAGTTATAGATGATGATTTTAGGGTTTTTGCCCTTTTCTTTGGATTGGGCTAGAGGGTAGGCTCGAAAATATACTAAGGAGTAGGCTCAGAGGTCTGATGAGAAGTATGCTTAAAAGCATCATCTTCTGTGTCAGAAATAACGGTGGCAGTAATCATAAGTGGTTTGTGACCATAGTTGTTAAAGACAAGAGGCACAATCTAGGCGATTTGTTTGGACTACAGCCTAGGTGAGAAGCACAAAAAAGCGTGGGACTAAGAAAAAAAGAGGTAAGTAGAATAGCCAAAATTTCATCATTATTTAAAATCTTCATCTTATTCCACTTCCTCATAATCTTCATCAATCAAATTTCTTAAAGTAAAAGGCTTTAAAAAAATTATTTATTACCATTTAAAGTACTTAAACAATTTGGATAGGGATTTATTGCCTTTTTAAATGAAACGTTGTATTTGGCACCGGCCTTCTTTTGTGGCCCAGTCCTATCAGGCGACGACTTTTAACAACTATGTTTGTGACAAGAAGATGATCCAACCACTTATATTGTTTGGGTTGAGGTCTACTTACAATTCTTAATGGCACTATTACAATCAAACAATTCTGCGCAAAGTTCTTGAAAAGGCAATGAGACTGTTTTCAATGATGCAGCCTTCAGATGCCCCTAAACCCAAAGTAAAAAAATATTATAATTTTTTGTTTTATAGGTATATGTTAAAAAAAAATTATATATAAACATACCTTCATAAATTCTTCTCATTCCTCGTTCGTTAAGGTAAAAGTATTTGTTTGATCATTGTATGTGTTGCCAGTTTTGTTTTTCAAATACACCCATCATATGTACTTGGCTTTAAGATTATCATAGACATTTTTCATTTGTTTTTAAGTCACACCCAACCCAAACTTTTCCTTAAGAACTCATCCTAACTTATTCCATGAGTCTTTGTGCGGACTCAATCCTTTTCTACTTACAGTGCTTATCTCTTCAATGCAACTCTCTAATAAGCATTTTAGTTGCTCATTTGACCATTGTTGTTTGTCTCCCATTTCTATTTATCAACAAACAAGCAACAAACATTTGTTTCTCAATTTCAATTCATAAACTTAAATGACCTTATAGCTAAGTCATATCACACCCAACTAATTTAAGAAAACACATTTGCTCTTGCTAAAATTAAGTAACCAATTAATAGGTACCAATATGAAAACAACACCAAGTTTAGAATGAACAAAACAAGGTAGTTGAAAACAAGTTAGCACGCGATAAATATATACAATTTACTAGTTTCCAACAAATCATACTAGCCAAATATTAAGCTCTTAAGCATATGTTATTTAATAATTACAACCTAAGCAAACCATCACAAACCAAACCAAATCACAAACTACAACATCATATACTACAATCAAGATGGCGTGATAATCATCTCAACTGGGTAATGATGTAACCAGAACTCTTCCTAAACAAACCAAATCACAAACCAAACCAAATATCAACTACAATAGCATATACTACAATCAAGAAGACATGATAAGCATATCAACTGGGTAATGATGTAAAAGAGTAAAGAGCAGATAACCCAATTATCTTAAACAAACCACATCACAAACCACTAACAAGATTAGCATGTTAATGATGTAAAAGAGTAAAGAGCTGGATAATTTAACTAGATGGGGCAACGGAAGATGGTGGGATTTGAGGGATGAAAAAGAGGTAGGAAGTTGTGTTTAGCGTCTGCACCAAGAAGAGGTTAAAAAGGTCTTTCAAAAAACAAACACCACCTAAGTTATGGGTTTACCTAACTTTCAAAATAACTAAGCTGTTTTGGATTATATATATTTATAATGGATCTAACTAGGCAACTCAAAACTATAAAAGTTTTGAATGAGTCAAAATGGGCCAAAAAAGAAAGAAAACATTTTTTTCTCACATCAAGCTAAACAACCAACCACCATCGATGAATGTGGTTAATCCAACTATTTGTTATTGAATTTGAAAACAAAACCTCACCATTTTGTCACGCCTTGGTGTTCTTCATATCTTTAACTAACGCTTCATAAGCCTCAAGAATCCATGAATGCGCATCATGGGTTTTGTGAAAAAGTAAACAGCCATAACAAAGAAAATAAAATAAAAAAATAAGAGCGCATAAAGGGAACATAATCTATGATCTTGGTTAACTAATTTCACATGAAAGAAGTAATTCTTGACTCAGCATAATTTTAAAATTTTGGCGAGTACTAACAAGTTAATAAGCGATTATATTAATGAGGTACAAAGAAGCCCAGCCACTACCAACATATATTTACTTTCCAATCTAGTAGGCTAAATACAAATTTACAGGTCAATCCGGGTAAAAATCAGCAGAAGTGCTAAAACACACTAAATTTTTTAATTCTAAGAAAAGCAACCAACCTAAACTGGAAGTGCATGACCAGTTATTAACACATTCTATATCAGATTAATTTTATTCACAATATCAGAACATAAACAGTTTCATAAACAGCAGCTACTGGTATTATTACAAATATGACAATGAAATGTGTAAACTCAAATAAAACACAGCATTTGTTTCTATATATACAAATGAAAAGCAGAAAACCGATCGTAACAAATGTAAACCATCTCCAGTTTCCATCTAAAATTTATGAAAATGCAGCTCAGATTGATAACACAGTAGGTCATATAATTGACATCACAAAAGTGGTTGCTTTTTTCAACAAAACTACAAGCAATGCAAGAGTGAATACTAATACTACAACCAAGGGGGCAAACCGGTACACAAGGCTTGAACCCATGACCTCTTACCTCTAAGTCATGGGGTCCGGGGGCGTCGGGCCACTATGAGCCTGATGTACGCATTCTTGCCTACATTTTTGCAAAAAAAAAACTTTTTCCACGATTCAAACACAATACCCATGACCTCTAAGTCACATGTAACCTTACCACTGCTAGAACTGTAGGGCTGACAAAACAGGTCTTATCGTGTTTAACAGGTTAGAGATGACGCGCATGACTTACGTACGAAACATGCAAAAAACTTGTTTAACTACTTATATATTATGCCTAAAACTTTTTTATAAATTTTTATGAACAAAAATGTGAAATATTAGAGTATAGCCTTCTGATTATAATTATTTTCAAAAATATAAACAGGTTGGAAATTTTC
Organism: Flaveria brownii; assembly: GCA_018326445.1. Taxonomy (NCBI): domain Eukaryota; kingdom Viridiplantae; phylum Streptophyta; class Magnoliopsida; order Asterales; family Asteraceae; genus Flaveria; species Flaveria brownii. The sequence continues at coordinate 735 of BJCN01044319.1, read as the reverse complement.
TGCCCTAGAAGGTCCGCCCCTAGAACACAAATACCACAACGATATTATATTTTCAAATAGTTTAGAGCAGTGCGAGAAGCTTCCAGCACTTCGACGTAATGAAACATTTTATATCTAATTATCTACTAAAGATTTGCTCATTTTAACGAAAGCCTAAATCTTGATGTAAAGCTATCAAATAAAATGGGTATAAATCATTAAATCATTCAGATTATAGCCTACAGCATCAACATAAAAGATTTGTAATCTATTTTGATGTATGGGATGCATACCTTCTTATCAGCAATCGTTTCCAACAAAGGACACATGTGCAGTTCAATGTAGGGAATATTAAACCAATTAGGGCACCCAAAATGATGAGAAATAGAAACAACATCCTTCCAATTGAAGCGACGATGGTAGGTGGTTCGAGCGATGGGTGGTTCGGTGGCCAATTAGCCGCGGTTCATCGGTGGTTCGATGCTGGTTCGAAGGCGGTTTGAGAAAACGGTCCATAGGATTAGGGAGGTGGGTATAACTTGTAACGTATTAAAATTAAATCTCCTCTGATAAAGAGGAAAGAGGGTAACTAGGTTGGACATGTGTAATCATCATATTTCACATCATTAAAAGTTGGACATGTGTTATCATTATATTTTACCTCACCCAAATTTTCCCGCTTCTCTCTCCTATTAAATTCTCATTAATTAATTACTAATAATAAATTAAAGAAAGTATATTTTTATTAATTATTTT
>BJCN01044305.1:0-14483 GCA_018326445.1 Flaveria brownii | reverse complement strand
AATTCAAGAAAAGCATGACGTAAAGGTTAGTCCATCAGGTTGAGTAAGTATGGGTCGAGTCAGGTCAGGTAGGGCCCAGCTTACAAACCCTTCTTTGTCTTGTTTTTAAACTTTATGAGTATTTTATGTGCTACATATGATTATATAAACTTACATTATTACATAAACAAACAAAATATTTTGAAAACCATTGAGAAGGTTTATTTGAATACAGATACCTTGCTGTTTGGATAGCCAGTTTTCTGGGATGGTAGAAGCATGGGCATCTGGTTTGACTTGGAAAGAAATAATGATGGATTGTGCAATGGATGAAGGAGATTTAGCACGCTTGCTACGTAGAACGATTGATGTGTTGGCACAGGTACATGTTGAAGGTTAAGTTTTTCTTCCATAGAGTAACATGTCTCTTACCGCGTTAACCTTTTTTTTTTGGATTTAGATTCCTAAATTGCCTGATGTCGACCCCCAATTACAAAGAAATGCCGTAGCCGCATCTAGCGTGATGGATCGTCCACCAATAAGCGAACTGGCAGGATGATATTTGTAGGTCAACCAATGAATACATGCATGCGCTTTCTTATATATTGTTGAACATTAGTAGTAGTATTAAAGAAACGAATATTTGTTTATTTAGGCCTACTCTTTGGTTTTTGCCCCCAGGCCACCCTTAGGAAGTTTAGGCAGTTTTAACTTTTTTCGGTTCGTTTAGTCACAAATGTCAGTGTAAATGATCCTCTTACCCTTAAAATATGGTTGATAAATTTTATGAATATGAAGCCCCATTTAGTTAACTTTTAATATAAAACTAGTATTAACACCATCATTGTGAGCTGCCGCGAAGCCGCACGGCGAGGGGTTGATAACATATGTAGTTTTATATAAGAAAAATGGAACAGTTCTGTCATTGATGACATTTAAAACTTTAACCCGTGAGCTATGGTGGCATGTTCATAATACTCGAAAGTTTATATGGAAAAAATGGAACTGCTAGAATATTACATGTCCGAACGTCAATAAAAATAAGCGAGTTACATCTGCAAAAACTTAGTGGTTAAGGATATTAACTTTGATAAAAGTTAGCATGAATAAATTTGGATTTTATATAACATTAGATTTTAAAAGTTATAAGAGGAATAGATAAGACTTATACGTTAGTGCATCGATTACTTGATATTATTTAATAATCCGACACTCAACACCGCTTTGAATAAGATTACACCGAAATGTAGATAAAAATAAAAATGCAGTGATGATATATTTGTAGTTTTATAAAAAAAACTGAATATGAAAACTTATAAGAAGGAATAAAAGTCTAAAAATTTATGAATGTATAAAAAAATAAATTTATAAGTATAAGATATAATTGGCATATATTTAAACTTAAGGGAAACATGACAACATAACTTTTTTGTTTTCATTAAAAAAATTTTAAAACACAACTGTTTTTTTTAATGAACTTAAAAACACAATGTAATAAGAAAAAAAAAAGAAAAATTTTAAAACACAACTGTTTTTTTTATGAACTTAAAAACACAATGTAATAAGGAAAAAAAAAAGAAAAAACAAACATGTATGTGATGCTTAGGTGATCTTGTTTTTTTTTTGTTTTTAAGGATATAGTAGTTGATGTTATATTTTAGAGTAAATTACAATTTGTGTTCTTTATTAATATATGAAATTGCATGATATGTTTTTTAATCTTAATAATTACACACAATATCCTTTTTATTAAAAGATTTGCACACATATTATCCTTTACTCTGACTACCATCTAAATGTACAGTTAACTTAGTTATGTGTCCCATCAAATGAGAGTATTTTTGTCATTTTTCTCAAGTCTAATATATTAAAATTTTATAAAAAATAAAAAATTTAAATGAAAAGAAAATTAAAAAAGATCAAACCGACGGTGAAACCAGTCACTATTGGTGTGTGTTCATTCGTATAATCGTAAAGCCTTCTAATGACAATAATCTCTCATAACATTTACGAAAGTAAGAATCTAAGTCACAAATCATTTAGGTTTTGTTTGTTTTTTCTGCAGCAAAATGTTTACAGTCTGCAGACCACATCTACAGAAGAAAAGATGGACCAAATATATACAGTCTACAAGAAGATGACGGTTTGTTTTTAAAAAAAAAACAATCATCTTGAATAACTCTTCTTGTTTTATAATTATTACGGTGCGAGCACTGAGTCAGTACCTTGTTTTATAATTATTACACTTCTGCCAAACTTATTTATATGATTTCTCATTTGCACATTTTTTTACTTAAACAACTCTTCTTCTTTGATGTCGTTCAGGTACATGCGCCCTAAAAACACATCAAGAACAACAACCACATGAAGCTTGCAGAAAATGCCAACAATCATCAGCAATCTTCATACACAAACAATATTTTCAAGTATTATAACAATCAAATTAACATTATTGGTGCCCGAAACTCCCACCAAGATTACACCCAATCGTCAAGAACAGAAACAACAGTGAACTGTAGATCTGGTGATGAACTACCGTTATTTTGGGGCCGTTGAATCGGATTTCGATGAGGGTTTGTGCTCTTTTTGTGAGAATTATTCGAATTTGAAGTGGGGTTTCAGTGAGATCGACGTTTGCAGGTGCCTTCGATGGTGATGAAGCAGACGATGATGAAGAAGAGGATTATTATCCCGATGATGATGCCGAACGTTACCGCCGGCTGGAGGAGCGCCGGCTGGAGGCGTCGCCGCGGTGGAGGTTGCGGACGTGGAGGATGGTGGCTGCAGCTAGTGATGAAGGAGGAATGACAAGGCTGTGATTTTAGGGCTCAGAAGCTTCTTTTAAGGTTAGATTGTGAAGAGGTTTGACGACAATGGTCTATGTATTCCTGTGACGCAGACCACAAGAATACAATTTTTAATGACAAGTCTTTCAGAAATCGAACAGCTCTTTTAAAACGTCTTCTTGAGTTCGCGTGCTGAAGAGGCGAGCAAGAGCTTTTTGAAAAAACAAACACTAGCTTAGAATACCGGAAAACCAACAATAAACACCAAAAAATACACGTAAATACTTTGTAAACTAGTCACACCAACAAATAATATGAAATCACTAAAGAATACAAACTTAAAGATTACTTGTGATTCTTTGAATTGTTTATATAATTGCAGAAGTCAGAAAATGAACTATGAGTCGCTCGTTTTTCACACAATAACATAAGATAGAAATTCAAAAAGCAACGAATTACAAAAAAGGTGAATTAGAGATTTTAATCTTACCATCGTTGTTTGTTCAATTTCAAGGGGTTTCAATGGTTTGTTTAATATATTAGACGTGGAAAGAAAATGACAAAAATGCATCTCATGTGAGAGATACATAACTGGGTTAACTGTATATTTAACTGAAAGTTAGTGTAAAGGACAATAGATGTGCATATTTTTTTTAAAAAAGAACATTAAATGTAATTATTAAAAATAAAAAACATACCATGTAATTTCGTATATTAATAAATAACATAATTTATAATTTATTTTAAATTTTAGAATATTTTTGTGAGAGAGTTTAACGGTGTAAACTCATTTTACCTTTTATTTTTAATCTCACTTTGTATAATTCATTCACCGTTATTCTCCAAACCTAACTTTCCGATCCCTTCATCGGCCAAAAACCACCGACGACATGGCTTTAGCTCGCCGGAGCTCCGGCCTCCTCATGCCCATTTCCACCGCCTCCTCCTCCTCCTTCCTCCACCGTTACCCCTTCTCCACCGACACCACAACCACCATCACCGTCGAAACCAGCGTCCCCTTCACCGGCCACAACTGCGAACCTCCGTCGCGATCAATCGACACCACTCCTAAAGAGCTCATGACCTTCTTCACGGATATGGCACTTATGCGCCGTATGGAGATCGCCGCTGATTCTCTCTACAAATCGAAGCTCATCCGAGGGTTTTGCCACCTGTACGACGGACAAGAGGCCGTAAGCATAGGGATGGAGGCTGCGATCACGAAAAAGGATTGCATAATCACCGCATATCGTGATCATTGTCTGTTCCTAGGGCGCGGTGGGACGCTATTGGAGTGTTTTGCTGAACTTATGGGTCGAATAGCGGGGTGCTCTAAGGGGAAAGGAGGGTCGATGCATTTTTATAAGAAGGATGCGTGTTTCTTTGGGGGGCATGGGATTGTTGGAGCTCAGGTGCCGTTAGGGTGTGGATTGGCGTTTGCTCAGAAGTATAGGAAGGAGGAGCATGTGACTTTTGCTATGTATGGTGATGGTGCTGCTAACCAAGGGCAGCTTTTTGAAGCGCTCAATATGGCTGCTCTGTGGGACTTGCCTGTCATTTTCGTATGCGAAAACAATCACTGTAAGTAAAATCATGATTGATTGTGTTTTGTGTTTGTTGAAGTGAAATTATGAATACGCTTGATTGAATTCATCGTGTAGTGTATTCATGAACATCATCTAGACTTCTAGAGACTTGAGATGTAATAGTGTAATACTGCTGGTTTGCTAATGCAGGATATCATGTATATGATGTAGTATATTAAACATGTGGATATCTGGACATGTGCTTGATGTGATGTATATTTTATTTGATCAATTGGTTGGACTTGGAAGAGGATACTATATAGAAATATTCATTTGTCTGTGTTGGTATTGAATTTTGGTCGTGATAAGCCCACCATCAAATTGGAAAATCTAACAAAATATAGAATTATGATATGAGTGTTGAACTTTTTAAGACATAATTGCGTGAGCTCGGAAGACCTATTCTCTTCTTTTTATTTATTTTATCTTTCAAAAAGTTACAGGGTCGAAAATTTACATATCAAGTTAGCTAACTCTATATAAAGTTTATGGCTTTAATATTTGGGCGAGGAGTTGGAATTGAAGCTCCTATATTTTAAATACAAGGAGTTTTCTGAAAGTATAGTTCTAGAACGTAATCTCTCGTAACTTGTCTTATTAAGAAGGAAGCCTGTTTCAAGATTACTGGTAGTTGTTATTATAAATAAATCATGTGAGTGTGTTTGTATTTATTCGTCAACTTAGCGGAAAAGTAAACAGTGTACACATTTTGGTTGATTATTGAGCTCATGGACATTGCCTGAACAACCATTGTGTTTAATTGTGGTTTTTTAATTGATGTGCAGATGGTATGGGTACAGCGGAATGGAGAGCTGCAAAGAGTCCTGCTTATTACAAGCGTGGGGATTATGTTCCAGGATTGAAGGTGAGTTTGGTTCTTGATGGGAGTTAAGTTTTACTACTTGTTGCTGGTATTATCATTATTACTACCATCACTCCCTCCCTCTCCCAGAGAAAGTTATGTGTCATAACCTTTTTGTTCAAAATTGTCCTATACAAATCTGGCACTTAAGATCAGTTAGAGAGTCACATAGTTGTCCTTTGTATTAGCATTTTGTAAATAGTTATTTTGTTAATCTGTATTCGGGCCATTTTAGAATCGTCCAAAAAGGTGGTCTTTTACATTCTTTCTAGACTTTAAGGTGAACTTCATTTTTTTATTTTACCAAAGGACTATTGTTCTCCTTTTTTTTTCATTTTCCTAGCTGCTATGTGATGTGGAACTATATCTTGTTTCTAATTATGAAACAGTGTCTATTTCTGTGGCTATATTATCACCAATGACTTCAAATGCTTCAGTTGGGGGTTAATATCTAATCCCCTGTTTTATTCTCTAGTTTATTTATCGTCTTTATCCGGAAGCACAATAGGTGGTAAAATTGGTGAACTAAAAAGCTCCTTCAAGCATTAGTTATTCTGACTCAATTACTCTTGCTTTCTAAACACATATCTTCAAAAGTGCTGTAACTCTTAAATGTTATCTCATCAACACATCCACTGATTTGATAGCATTCTAGAAATGGTTTTTAAAGCTTGCACGTCCATGCTGGTTTTGAGATAGTTATTACAGTGTTATATAGACATGAAACAACAAAAGGTGGCTGAGACTATACTGATACCTTCAAGTACATACTATTTTAGGTGTTTATATACTGTACTATTTTTCTTGCCATGAACTTTGTGGCAATATTTACACAACATGATTAGCATCATAAAGTACATGTCTGGAGTCATTTTAATGCAACATGGTCTATGTTTCTCTATGTAAATCTTTGTGAAATTTGATTAATAGATAGTTTTATTTATCTCTGTGACTGCTCTGTATGTTCTTTAAGGTATATACATATTATAATTCTTGTAGACTAGCATGTCAGTTATATAGCATTTAAGACAAAAACTGTAATCATCTGTTTTGGAAGTTCAGATATTAATTTTAATATCAAGTCTTTCTGATGTTTAATTTGTTAAATGATCTTAATGCATACCGTTTTGTAGGTTGATGGTATGGATGCATTTGCTGTCAAACAAGCTTGCAAATTTGCGAAGGAACATGTTCTGAAGAATGGACCTATTGTAAGTAGTCAAAGTTTTTGTGTGGTGTTCATGGGATATTAAAACCCCCATGATAAAAACTGCATCCTATTTTTTGTGGGATTCCTGTTTAATTCTTTCCCTGATATTACAATTTTTGTTAAGTTTATATGAAAACTTTAACTTAGAACCTTATTACTCAATGTGCTACAATCAGGGAAAACATCATAGTATGTTCCTTACAAACACTTCTAATATCAAATTACTTATCACATGGTTGACTTTATTGTCTTGTTTGATGATTATTTTCAGATTTTGGAAATGGACACTTACAGGTATCATGGTCACTCTATGTCTGATCCTGGTAGCACCTACCGTACACGTGATGAAATAAGTGGTGTCAGACAGGTTTGTTAATCGTTTACCATGTTTTGTCAAACCGTTATTTTTTTAATAATGCTGTAATAACCACTTTCAGGAACGTGATCCTATTGAAAGAATAAGGAAGTTGATCCTTGCTCATGATTTAGCCACCGAGAAAGAGCTGAAGGTGATCCATTGATACTTTTTGTTGTTTACAGCATTGTTCTTTATTTTGTATTCTTCAATTTGATGGATCCCACCTCAATTCTCCACGCATCTTTATTTTTTGTCACACCAGGTAAAACAAAATATAGATTCTTTTTGTTTGTTCCTTATCTTTTTATTATTCCTCATATCAGTTCTAAAATACCATAACAAATCTGAGTATTTATTTTTATTTAAAAAGCACATGATAGTACTCTAACACACTCTATCGTATTGTTTTCAGGATATAGAGAAACAAGTTAGAAAAGAAGTCGATGAGGCCATTGCTCAGGCAAAGGTGACAAACTTGTCAAAATTCTCTTCTTTTAGTTGCAACCATCTGACATATAGAGGCTCATAAATAACCTGATATTATTATTCTCTGCAACCACAGGAAATCCCGATGCCAGATGAATCTGAACTCTTCACCAATGTTTACCGTAAAGGATTTGGGGTCGAGGTATATCTTTTATTATTATTTTTACTTTCTGTTAATTGTCTGTCCCCTTTATTAATATATATAATATCCATCTTCTAATCAAACTTGTTACTTATGTCTTGCAGTCATTTGGGGCAGACAGGAAGGAACTCAGAGCTACACTTCCCTGATTGCAAATATGAAACCGTAATCAACAGTATTCCTGTTCCTTCTGCTCTGTTCTTCTCTCCGCACACCAAACAAGAATAACGAGATAGACCTGGCAAATACTTTCTAAGCGCTCTATTTTTTTGCTTTAATTCATGTTATTTTTTGCCGATTTCATGGCAACACAAAAAGGCTTTGACATTCTTGCTGTCGTGATTCTTTGGCCAGTATCAGATGCTTCTGAGTTTTGTGCTCATGGAGTTTCATATAATTTGACTCATAAACCTGTTGGCCTGTTGTTCAGTTGAAGCTATATATTTCGTGATCTATAAAACCCTGTTGACAATTGGTAACTGTGTTTTGTGTGGTTGATTCATCATATTCTAGCTTTTGCTTGTATGTAAAAATGTCGAGACAGTTTCAATTTTGCAAGAACTAAAGCACCGAGGCTGAGGTGTTGAAATGTAACTGTAGAAATGAATTGATGTTTACTTCCCAGGTTATGCTGTGAATTGCAGAGTTGTTTTAATAGCTCATAACTTTGCTCGAAAACAGCTTAGAGTAAATCAACTTGAGCTAACTTCGGTTGAGTCAACTGGCTTGTACAAGTTTTCGAGCTGATGAGTAAAATGCTTGTTGAATAAATTAACTAATCAGCCTTCAGTCTTCACTATCTTGTTTGATTTGCTTAGGATTTTTAGATTTGTGTTTGTTGAGTTGGTTAGTTTAGGTTATTTGGTATTTCGTTTTTGAAACGAGCTGATTTTTTAAACTACAAGTCAGCTTGAGTTGTAAATGAGCATTGTTCAAACTAAATTTTCAGCCTGGTAGAGAGATTTCGAGCCAAGTCGGCCCGTATGGTTTCAAAGTTGACCCGTGTTGTCTTGGCTTAACTTGTTTTGATGGCCAACCCTAGTTCATTTGTAGTGTTTTTCTCTTTTAGAAAACTAGAAAACTGGAAATGATAGTCTACAAGTTTGCATACTGTTTGTTTCAAAAAGTGACTGTTAAAAAGAATACTCTTAACATCATTAGATGTACATCCTACATATTGTAGGATTCAATCTCTTATCAATTAGCGAGGAGGATACACTATTTATCATCAGTGAGAATATTATGAGATTTAAAATCTAATCAATTAATGAAGTATATACACTATCTATCATAAGAAAATGAGTTTAGACATATTGGGATGATTTAGAATACTTTTCATTTATTTTTTGTGTTTGAATTTGAATTACGAATATATATTATTATTACGATATAATTAATTAATAATACCTAAAAGAAAGTGTAGTGTAGTCACGGGTATACCATTCAATGCAACAGTAATGTTTTGTTGCCAACAATCACATGGGGTTTATCATTTATATAAAGTAGCTCAACTTGATGAATCTCGTTTAAAAATTAAATACTTCTGTTCTAACTTTGTACGAAAAAATAATATTGTTTACAGAAATACAGATTACAATAAAATGTTAACAAACATATATACCGACTGATATTCCCTCAGAGAATATAGTTTGGATCCACAATAAAATGCTAATCATGTATAATAAATTTTGCATATAAGCAGTTGTAGTGTGGTTAACTATCATGTTCAACCTGATTTCTCTAAAAATAAGTTTCACGCATATTCGCATTTGTTTTGTTTTCATAGAGTACGACAACATTCATACTACTGCTATTAGAGATAACTAACAAACATGAGAATACACCGGGATTTTGTGTAGATTTAAGGTACAAAACAATAGCGTAGCAGGGTGTGTTCTTGGCCATGGGAGTGTTTTCGTATGTTCTTTTGGGGTACATCTCTTCTTTTAGTTCTATTTTACGCGTATGAGAAAGAGTGTTTTACACTAAAACAAATGGAAGAATAGATGGTGGCCTCTCTTTATTATGTGATAGTTACGTACAAGTTTTCCAATTCAAATCCTGACTTGAATGAGCTCGAGAGTTAAATGGTGTCTGTGATTCAAAGTAATGTAACTGTCTGATAATGATCGAATATCAAGATTCATTCATTACTAACAAATTAATGATTTAGGCTTTTGAACTAACTGGTAAATGTAGTTTTTAAACGTTTAAAAAATATGTATAAATAAATATTATAAATCGGTAAATGTAGCACACCACAATTAAAAAAAAAGCAACTTAATCGACCTTTCCATAACTTCAAAAACTACCCCCACGTCAAAAATATTAATTGTTTAATTTGATGATTCTTAAAAGATTTTATAAATAATTACAACACTAATTGATTATCATAATATAATCACTAGTTGGGTATATAGAATCTTACGCTTCACCCATACGGCCATACTTAATTAATCAACCAATTTTTATTTATATAGTTATTGTATTTATTATTATTATTGTATTATTTACTAGAAAGCAAACATTACAACGCTGCTTATTAGGTGAAGTGCCTGAGTTGTGTTCGTAATAAATTAATAATAAGTATAATTGTGTGTTTAGGTGTCAAAACAAACTGAATATTATTTATACGTTAATTATATATATGAAGTATTTTCAGTCACTAAATAACCTTAATCTAAACAATTTTTTAAATTTCTCCTATTTAAAAAAAATGTTTAAGAATTATTATTATTAGTTACTAGTAATATCTAATCTACCTAAAAATGTAAAAAAATCAAACCTTCTATATTTTACTTTATTTTTCTCGTAACACCTATTAATCTATTTTATTAAACAGTTATACAAGCATTTTATTAGATTTAAGTATTCAGCATCTCGAATAAAAAAAAAGTCACCTTAGAACATTGGTAATGATATCGTTAAATACGAATTGTCACTATGTGACTAGATTTTAATGGAGAAACCAAGGACAAAAGGCAATAGCCCATTACACAACTCTTACAATTTACCATCAAAATATTCTCTTGATGGCCTATATTTTATTTTAGTAAACGAAATTAATTCCATTTCATAATTATCTTATCTTTCGGGTTGAGGTTTTGTAAGAGAGGACACGTGGCAAGTGGCACTGTGGGTCCCACAAGAGTGCGGTGACAAGGCATTTTTATTTCAGCTGTCGCCATCACATCTTTCATTTCATTTTAATATCTCTACCCCACCTGTAGCTCTTTTTACTTTCCCAGAGTTCAGATATCTCTATCCAGATCAACGTACGACTTCTGAAGCTCAACTTATTGAGTTACGAAGAGCATGATGTCTGGATTTAGAAAAGTCAAATAGAAAGACAAGTTTAGTTCATACACAGCTGGCTCCATTATGTTTCAACCAACCTCTTTATATTTAAGACCAGAATAGATACATTTATCCACATAAATCGACACCTCCTATACTTTATATATAGGTTCATACGTGACGTACGTGGTCGAATATATTAAAAATAAGAAAAATTTAAGGGCTGTCAGAGAATATACGCTCCAATAGTCATATACGACCCCCCTATACGACACATGTAGGGTTATACGACCATACGCGAAGTATAGGGACGAATACATTGAAAACGAGAAAAAATTAGGGGCTGTCAGAGATATATACGTCTCATATAGCCCTAGATGACCCCATTATACGACACATTTAGGACTATACGACACGTATAACAAATTTCGACATTGACTACGAGAAAAAATTCAGGGTGCTGTCTAACAGGTTATACACCCCGTATAGGGATATACAATCGCCCCTATACGACGCGTATGAGGCTATATGATTCGTATAGAAAATTTTAAGATGTTAATTTATAATGTTGGGGTTTCTTCATATTCATTTATAACTGTTTTTAAGTGTTTATTCCAACCATATTTATCACTTTTTATTTCAATATAATAACACATTAATTATTAATTATTATATCTTTATTATTTCAAAGTTAGTACTTTAGTTCTATTTACGAATTTGCCTGGCCAATCAACAAGAGTCAGCCACTTGACAAGTTTTCAGGGCTTTTTTTAATCAACATCCCATTACGTCTCGTGTATCATACGTAACGTATAGAGTTAAATACACTAAAAACGAAAAAAGTTCAAAGGGCAATGCACCCCATACAACCCTGTACGACACATATAGGGCTATACGACACGTACAACAAATTTCGACACTAACTACGAGGAAAAATTCAGGAGGCCGTCTGAGGGGTTATATGCCTTATATAAGGCTATACGAGCCACCTATACGATCTGTATGGTATTATACGATCCGTATAAAATTTTGAGGTGTTGATTTATAATCAGATGATGTGTAGATATCGAGACTTTTTATTTATTTATTTTAGAAGATGTTCGTTTTAAATCTTTAATAAATATATTCAGGTTGCCATACAAGTTGAAGGTGTGAGGTTGAGGTGGGGTTGTTTTTATGTTTTTGAAAAACCGGAACTTTTGGATACATATATGTATTAATTGTCCACTTACGAACAAGCAATGCGTCTCAGGGCCATCATCAAATGAAAAAACATGATACTAATATCTATAAAATCAAATGATAGACGATAAAATGTCACTTGTAAATATCTTACAAATTTTATAATGAGGGTTTATAAAACAAAATTGTTAAGTAGGTTATATAGAACCATAAATTGACCAAGTAAAAGATCAGATGTTGTGCATGGTAAGGATCAGATGCTAGACTTTGTAAGCTAATAGAATAATCTACTAATCAAGTAGCTGTTTATATTAAAATTGCTTGTTAAAGGAATCATTAAACTAAGCGCTCGTGTGTATAAGGGTTAGTGGACTGGTGAAGGTATTTGGGACGGGGAGGCTTGCATGGCCGTAAACACCCATCGAGAACACCATCTCATCCATGTGGCTTAGGACATGTCACCGACTTTCACGTAAACTTTACGAAGAACCAAGAAAGAGTCATTGGGGAACACCGCCCCTTCCATCGGCTTCGGCGCGAGGACATTAACCATCGTGACGACTTCATTGATCTAAGATAGATTTATGCGTACTTTCAAACTATTAAAGCATTAAAGCACTCTGAGCAACATAAAAGACTAAAGACTAAAGGATAAAAGTTTTTACAAAATTATATTTTCGTGGAGTAAAGTTGTAGTTTAAATAATTAGATAAAGATTTTCTAAACAAAAGTTATACTTTGACATACTTCAACACTTTACTAAGTTTATATACTCGGACTACCATATGTACAAAATGATGCAATTATTTATTCAAATAATTCTAATACAACTTTAATCATCAAATTTATATATTAATTCGAGCCATATAATTCACTGCTTCTAGATTAATCACAATGTTTTGATCGAATTATAAAAAGTTATAAAACATTGGTTTTTTATGCTTACCAGTAACGCGTTAATAAGTGCTTAGTCTACGTAAAGTCAATATAAAATAAGTACACCATGTCAAACTAATAACCCTAAAACAAATTAAACAGAGACCATGTCAATATTTGAATTTGGTAAAACAACATGTTATTTTTAGGGCTATATTTAAGTTTTTAAATTAGTTATTAAATCCAACAACTTTAACAACTTGCTGATCATGGACCGATCGGTTATTGAGAAAAACTTAACCTATAGTTAATATCTTTAAGCTTAGATTTTTATAATCGATTGATTTTGGTTATAAACGATTCAATTATCGAATAAGACGGATTGGTTTAATGTGGGTAAATTAAAGCTAATTTCAATTACTAAATTCATGTACTTTTAGCTAGATAAAATATTAACTATTCTTGAGTAACAAACTAAAACTTTCAACACCACCTCAACATATGTCTAATCTTTTTTATTCACTCCAACCCTTATCTCTCTTTTAACATCTGACTTCCATATAAATTAGGAATTGAAGCCTCTAGGGTTAATCGACAAGATACAAGTTATTTGAGTTGATAGTTTAATGATAAAAGTATAATCTTTAGAAAAAAAAGATCATGTTTTAATAATGATATGATTTATATAACAAGTTTGTATAAAATAAAAGTATGAGCGTATGAGTATGTGAGTCATAGTTTAAAAAAAATAAGATATGAGGTCAAACATTAATTATTTTAATACACTTATTCTCAAACATTAATTTTTAAATTCCTACAAGTGCGAACATTAATTAAATACACATGCAACCATAAATTAAAATGCAATAACATATCAAACAAACTACTTTAACCGTAATCAATATATCATTTAATAAAGATGTTCTTGTTACTTAGTATTTATCGGACCACGACATTTCACCTTGTTCATTACGACTTAGTTACTTAAACCATTTAATATTTGTTTGTGCAAGCTTTCCCATTGCATTCCATTTTATCTTTATTTATTTTGTTATACTTTATATTTTAGTTACTTAATTTTCAAAGAGTTAATTAACATTTATTTGTCTGTCATATAAAAGAAGTTACAAATATGCTACTATATTTTCTTATATCAAACTCAACATTTTTGTTTTATCAATACAAATATTTTAGCTTGTCTATTTGTCAGGTTTTTATTAATTGCAAGAATACATTATCCGAATCCTCACAATATCCTATGAATACATTGTTAACCGGTTTTATTTTAAAATGTAACATATGTTGAGTTGATAATCTTCATGGGTCATTTTGTCTATATGGGACATGACCGTTCAAATAGCTCATTCCTTGAAATTCTATTAGAAAAAGCCCGTGTAAAGTTCAATTGAAAATGAGTCAATTTATAAATGAGTTGAGCACAAGACAAAGTTGGCTTACTCGTTGATTCACTTTGTTTATATGAAATATGAATGTTCAAACTGTTAACGTTTTATAGCTTAGGTAATGTAACACCCGGACCTCCAAAGAGTCCGGTTAAGTTAAATAAACATGCGGAATTTGGTCCCAGAAAATTTCATTAACATTTAACTTCCAAAATATGTGTTTCGTGTCAACCGACACTCAAAAATGAAGTTTAAAAATCCATTTACATAAACACGTGATAAGAAGTTTCAAAATAATGTTAACGTGTTAATTTCT
>BJCN01044304.1:0-11342 GCA_018326445.1 Flaveria brownii | reverse complement strand
AAGTAAAGGCTCGAACAGGCAGGTCAGTAAGGCCTAGATTGACATGACAATAATGGCCTGTTTGGGTACGGAAGTAAGGCCTGAATTGGCGTGTCGGTAAAGTCCTGTGTTTATCATAGGCACCGATAGTAACTGGGAATTGACGGATAAAGAATAGTAATAATTAATAAGTAATGGCAAAGTATTGATAAATCGATAATCTGTGTATCTCAGTGTTATGATGAAGGATGATTATTTTCAAATGTTAAAGCTAATATCTCTTACAAAATTTATTTAACAAAGTAAACCTAGAATTCACTCAGCGAAGCAGACCCTTTTTATGCATATTAGTTAGCAGGTGAGCGTTAGGGCTTATGGGATGGGAGTATGGACCTAAAGCTTCTTGGTATCTGAAGACTAGCATCCCTGATGAAGAAGAATATTAAGAGGCTTTTAAAGAGCATTTGATATATAAAGAAAATGTTTATATTTTAATTTAACTAGGTTGTAATGAATTGCAATTACTAATACTTTTCCGCTGCAATATATATATATATTTAAAAGAATGTTTTAAATCTATGTTTTTGCTGTGAATGACCAACTGTGAGGGTTCCTGAGATCAGGGCCTTACACTTATTGTTTATATTTTATAGTATAAAAGTCCTCACACTTGTATAATAGACGCAAGCTTTTCAAGCCATTTGGTTCTATCTGTCGATTGTATCATTTCCACTCAAACAATAAATCAAGTGAATACTTTGAAAGAATTACTTGTGTATTTACCTTTTCTTAAAGTATTTATGTTTTGATATTAAGTAGTTAACTTAGATTCTGTATTCATTATCTACTGATCATAGATGAAGTTCTTGTTAATCCAAACCAAACTGATCCAACAAGTGGTATCAAAGCTTTGGCTCCTGATTTCCTTGAAGTTATCTTTTAACAAATCACATGTTTCTTCCTTTGATGACACTATCAAACACCACATTCTTCATACCTATCTACCCTCTTAAAAGGACTACTAGCCATTTCTATAAACATGATTTTGAGAATGGAACTTAGACCAAACCTCCTATATTTGCACCAAAAGACTATGATACTTGGAAAATCCAAATGGAGGATTTCATATAGAATTTAGATGTAAAAATATGGCTCTCTATTCTAAATGGACCATATGTACCCATGGTCCAAGCCGCTAGTGAAGCTGGAGTAATGATTCACAAAGATCCTGCAAAGTATTCAGTTGAAGATCTAAAGAAAAAAGACATGGATTCAAAGTCTTTATGGCTAGTCAGAATGAGCATACCCAACAACATCATGCATGGCCTTAAGAAATTAATGACTCCTCAAAAGTTGTGTGAAACGTTAAAGGCTAGATTTAAAGGAACAAAGTATATGAAAGAAAACAAAAGAGATGTCTTGAAAAAGAAGTTCAAGAACTTTTGTTTCACAAGGGGAGAAACCATGATTGCTAAATATCTCAGATATATTGAACTTCTAGACTCTCTAAATGAAACTAGAATGTAGATGAAAAATCATTAGGTAGATCTTCAAATCCCTTAAAGTCATAAGCTCTCATGGCCCCTATACATAAGCAAGTTCATTATCACTCCTACTCCTAAGTCTATCAAACTTCTATGGTGACTCACCAAGTACCAATGATCACCTATTCTGAATCTCCAACCGCTAAATTTCAATCATCACCATCATTCAATAGATGGAATCAAGCAGCCACACTATCCTTTTCATAATCATATCCTAAAAACTCTGCCTTTGTTAGTGTCTAAACCAACTTCTTTTAACTCTCTAAAGAATATCTAGAGTGCATTCACCCAGATGACCTTGAGAAAATGAATATTAACTACTAGATAGCTAAGATATCATTCAGGGCCAAGTAGTTTTAATAGAAGACCGAAAGAAAGTTCATAAAGCAGAGAACATTAGGATTTGGTTTGACAAAAGCAAGGTAAAATGTTTGAACTGCAACCAGCTGGGATATTTTTCTAAGGAATGTAAAGCACCAAAGTCAAACCCATCTCCTCTAAGTTCATAAACCCATAACAACACATAACTCTTTGAGGCCTTTCCACTTTATTCAGCCAAAGAAATACAACAGTTGTAGCCTTATGAGAAGACATGATTGACTAACTCATCCAAGTGGAAGATGTTACATCTATCAATAATTCATTGATGGCTGGAAGCTCAACCTCCTTACCTCAGGTAACCTCTGAACCTAACTGTACACTGAATGCATAGCTAAGGTCAACTTGTATAGAAATCACAATTTGGATCTCATAAAGGATTTTGAATCAATGAATCATGAGCAAACCAACCTTCAGACCCAAATTGATGATTTTTTGAGCAGATTGAAATCAACATAAGGTGATTTAGCCATAGCTAAAACATATGCTGATAATATAATGTTCAACTTGAAAGGTTTGAAAAATCTTTTACTTTACTGAAAAACTCCTAAAAGCTATATTAAACTAAGACAGGTTTAGGGTATAATTTTATGTAACCTTCAATGACATACACTCCCACTTCTACCCCTAAGTACAACATGGACGTAAAGAAGCAAGTATCTGCCTTTTCCATCTGTACAAAGGCATCTGCTGATGAGATTAAGACATCAGAAAATGAAGCAATGAAGGATGGAATACTTAAGGAAGTAGATGAAAAGGAGGAGAAGAAAGAGAATGAAGAAAAGGATGAGGAAAAGGGAGAAGAACACAAGGCAAAAGTTAATAAATAATGTTGTGATACAGAAGATGAAATCTTTGAAAGAAAAGTTTCATCTTTCGAATCCAACCAGCTAGGTGCTGAGTCAAAACCTTCCACTAAGACAAAGCTTCATTCAATGCACAAGCACAACAAGAAGAACCATAACGGAAGCTATTGTGCTGGAACCTCAATCTGTTTAGAAATGAGACCCCAACCATATATTGAAATATCCATTTACGAAGCAATTGACATCCATGAAAAGAGTTCCCAAAGAAGTAGATAGAGCTGACCACCTATGCTAATCATAAGATAAACAACAAGATGAGTGGAGCTAGGGGTGGAAAGAATAAGAAGATAAAGAAGGAGATACAAGAGATTAGGCAGATGATAAAGTCCACAAAGAAGCAGCTAAAAATCACATGTCTAATGTGTGGGGAAGACAATCACTTTGCAAAAGACTATCAATATAATCCCCTAGCCCACTCAATCAAACTTCCCAACAAGATTAGACTCTCTAGGAAGTCTACAACTACCAAACAACCATCAAAAGGAAAAGATGATGGTCATAAAATTATTCGATAGTCAAGTCACACAAGTGCCGATCCTAAAGAAAAATCAACACCTTTGAAAGATCTATCGAATAAGTCAGCAGTTGTAGACCAAACGAAGAAGAAGACTTCAAAGAAACCTTTACCATCTCCAAAAGCTTGAAAGGGTAAAAACAAGAAGATAGTGTCAGAGCATCAGAAAAAGTCAAAAGAAAAGCCGGGGAACCAAAGACATCTACCAAATCCTTAGATGACGAAAAACCAACACTTACCTCTCAACACTAACCACTGATATAAAACTGCTAAAAGCTGGAAGACCTAAGAATAAATAGGTTTGGTTCCTCATTCCTCACTAACTAATCTGTTTATGTGTAGGATCATCCGCAGGCCAAAACTAACTTGTGGATTGTGGATAGTAGATGCTCCCGGCATATGATAGGTGACAAATCATGCCTTCTGAATTTAGAACCATATTATGGTGAATCGGTTGCCTTTGGAAGTGATACAAAATGAGGTTACATTACTAGCAGGGGGACAGTCAGTAATGGCAAGGTAAGCTTTGACAAGGCGAATTATGTGAAAGAGTTAAATTATAACCTACAGAGTATGTCTCAGTTGTGTGATAAAAAACATAACACTCTTTTCATAGAGCCTGGATGCATTACTTATCACCTTGGTTTGAAATTCCAAATGACAAATACTTTTAAGATCTCCCGAGAAGGACAATGTATACATGCTCAACATGCAGAACGCATCACCTTCAGGAAATGTATCACATTTTATTTCCAAAGCTTCTTTAAATGAGTCATCCCTTTGGCACATATAAATATAAAAAACATGAACAAACTACTTCAGAATGGGTTAGTCATAGGACTGACGAACAAAGAGTTTGCATGTGCTGACCACTGTGTTGCTTGTCAAAAAATAAAGCAGCACAGATCTTCTTATATGCCCAAAGAATTGAATCCAGTCATAACTCTATTACATCTGTGGCACATGGATTTGTTTGGGCCAATAGGTGTAAAGAGTTTGGAAAGAGAATCATATTTTTTGGTTATAATAGATGATTTTACTTGGTTCACTTAGGTTTTCTTTTTAGAAAGTAAAGATGAAATTGTTGAGATTTTAAGATCATTTATTGACAAAATTAAGAACCAAATTTGTCAAAAGGTTAAAATAATTAGATGTGATCAGGGTACTAAATTCAAAAAACCACAACCTTGATTCTTTTTATGAATCCAAAGGTATTGCAAGGCAATATAGTGCTCCTAAAACTCCTCAGCAAAACAAAGTTACTGAGAGGAGAAATAGGACACTTATCGAGGCTACAAAGACCATGTTGTGTGACTCCAAACTTCCTATAACATTCTTGGATGAAGCATTTAGCACTGTATGCTATCTTATGAATAGACTGCTGATAGTCAAGACACATGAAAAAGCCTCCTAAGAATTGTGGCATAAAAGAAGACCATTCATAGGGTTTCTCAGACCTTTTGGATGTCCATTCAACCTTCTTAATACCAAAGATCATTTATCCAAGTTTACTAAGAAATCAGTATATGGGTTTTTTATTGGATACTTATCACAAGCTAAAGCTTATAGGGTATGCAATAAAGTTAACCACACTATAGAGGAATTTGAAGATATCATATTTAATGAAAATTCTTCAAATAGTGTTAGAAATACCCCAAGTTAGATGTTTTATCTAGATGGATTCATAAATGCATTTAACCATTTAATTGAGAATTTTCAGGAGACCCTCTTAATAGGTCAGCAGACATACAAGTCCCAAGTGTTGAAGATCACATGGTAGATCTACCAAAAGTGATCAATCACAACATGCCATCTGCTAATACCGTCGGGCCTCATTTGGCAGAAGCAGGTGCTAGTAACACAAACAATGTGGATCATCCATCACTTGCTCATTATGACTTATCAGACGAAGAGTATAATGATCATTATCATACTAGACAATCTCTTGAAAATGAACCAAACATAACAAGTGTTGAAGATAAAGTCTATTCAGCAGTTTAACTAGTCAATGCATGTGCCAAACCTCCTGAAACAAATTTCACCAACCTAGATCTATCTGAACAACTCGAAGTAATCCCAAGACTAAGAATTCATAAAGAGCATCTAGTTGAGAATGTCATTGGCTATGTAGATGTTGTTGTCAAGACAAGAAATAGGGTGAATGATGCAAACATCTATTTGTTTTCATGCTAATTTTCTCAACTAGAACTAAAGAAAGTTGATGAGGCCTTAAGAGATAACAACTGGGTAGAAGCCATGAAAGAGGAGCTTCTTTAATTTGCTCGGTAAAAGGTTTGGAAACTATGTGCACTTCCAAGGGGGAAAACTATAATAAGGACCAAATGAGGTTTTAGAAATAAGAAAGATGACAGAGGCATTATTATCAAGAATAAAGCCAGACTTCTAGTACAAGGGTACACATGATAAAGTCTTTGCTCCTGTAGCCAGGCTTAAAGCAGTTAGAATTTTTCTAGCATTTACTGCCTCCAAAGAATTCAAGGCGTTTCAAATGGAAGTTAGGATTGCATTTCTCTATAGTGAGATCGATGAATAAGTTTATGTCTGTCAACATCTAGGATTTAAAGATCCCAAGTATCCATGTCATGTATGCAAACATGACAAAACCCTTTATGGTCTTCATCAAGCCCTAAGGAAATGGTATGAGACACTCTTTACCATTCTCCTGAAGAATGGATACACTAGAGGATTCATAGATAAAACTCTCTTAGTCAAGAAGGTTATTTTGGATATCATTTTGGTACAAGTGTATGTGGATGATATCATCTTTGGGTCTACAAATGAGAGCTTGTGCAAAGCCGTTGAAAGTCTCGTGAAGTCATAGTTTAAGATGAGTTTTATAGGAGAACTCACATTCTTTCTAGGCTTGCAAGTAAAACAAACCTCTAATAGGATCTTTATAAATCAATCTAAGTATGTTCAAGGAATCTGAGTAAGATTTCAAGCTACTGATGCTAAGGCAGTAAAAAGCCTAATGTCTAATACATGTTTATTAACTCCTGATCTTGAGGGGGAAGCAGTTGATCAATAGAATTATAGATCCATCATTAGATCTCTCATGCACCTAACAACCAGTAAACAAGATATCATGTTTCCTACAAGCCTGTGTTCAAGATTCCAAGCTGCTCCAAAGGTGTCCCATCTAATGGCTGGTGAGAGAATTCTGAAGTATCAGAAAGGGGGACCTAAGTTGTGATTATGGTACCTCAAGAGTGTTAACTTCAATATTTATGGTATATTGATAGTGACTATGAGGGATACAACATCAACAAGAAGTCCACCTCAGGAGGAAGTCAATTTCTAGGGGAAATACTAGTTTCTTGGCAATTCATGAAGCAAATCTACGTCTCCCCATCAACTAAAGGATACATTGCTGCATCAAGTTGTTGTGCTCAGGTTTTATGGATCCAAACTCAACTTAGAGATTATGGAGTAACTTTCATGAATACTCCAGTTCACATTGACAACAACATTGCTATCTCCATCACCAATAATCTCGTTCTGCATTAAAAAAAAGAACACTGATATCAGGTATCATTTTATTAGAGATTATGCAGAAAAGAAAATCATTAAATTAATTAAAGTCCATACGAATGAAATAATATGCAGATTTATTCACAAAGACTTTTGATAAAACTAGATTTAAATATCCTGTATCTGCTATTAAAATGATGGACTTTAAATAATTAAATTGTTTAATTAATGATAGTTGAAAATTTTTGTATAGAAAGCTTCTCTTGATAAAATGGGCAAAACTGTGTATCTGCCGAAATTTGCAAATCAGTAGATAAATAAGTATCTGCTGAATATCAGCAGATAACCGGGTATCTGGCTATCTTCCGAATTATGCAAGTCATCAGATAACTACGCAAAGTAGGGCATTTGCCGAATGGGATGATTAGGCAAATAGGATGATTTTGGCACATGTGTTTGAAAAAGATCATGTTGATACATGATGTACCTAGTTTATTGTACTTGAACATTTATGTCTTTCATTTATTACATATGTGTAATACAAGGGTATTATTGTAATGTGATATGCGTTTGGATGTCTATTTACTATTGATTATATTGTATTCTTATAATATTTACTACTACAAACTTGACAAAACATTATATATAGATTTGTAGTAGTTATTCATAGTTCTGAGTCAACAATGATTCAGAAATATGTTTGACTTAGTCTAGTGGTTATTCATGCTAATGGACCATGCTCATGGACCAGACGCACGAATGGACCGTGCTTATGGACCAGTCACATGATTGAACCAGGTGACTGGATCAGTCGCATGACGGAGTCATAAGATTGGCTGAGTCGCACGACTGAACCATTCGTAGAGTTCATTCGTACCTATGAATCAATCGCTTGACTCAGTCGCATGGCTGAACCATGCTAATGGCTCGTTCATACGACTGTATACTGAAACCTATAAATACCACATAATTCGTGAAAAAACAGAAGACTTCAAATATTATCATACCCTAGCCGTCCAGAGAATCCCAGTTCGTCCATCCAAATTCAAAATCTGTTCCTGATTGATTTCTATTCGTTCCTAACGTTTGTTTAATCATTAGATCGATCAGGTTTCGTTCTCACTGATTGGATCACCAATCAAATAGGATTCCACACTATTTGATCTAGTTTCATGTTGAATCAGTTATTACTCCGTACGTACAAGGTCCTAACAAGTGGTATCAGAGCTTTGGCTCTTGATTCTTTGTGGATTCGATTGGTGTCTTCGTTAAAAATAACATTTTCATTCAAAAGATTCGTGTTTTTGATTCAAAAAGTGTTTTTGACGTGTGCATGCTTCAAAAGTTTTGAACTTTTTGACTTACGACATATTAGGGTTTGTGGAAAATCGTTTTTGAGTCTGAAAGTGTTAAAAGTCTCGAATTTTTCAAACTCAGCAGTCTCAGACGCCCAATTAGCCTAATCGCACGACTGAAACCCAATCGCACAATTCAACTGCACGACTGGACTCAGTCGCACGATTGAACTCATTAGCATCCCTCAATTGCACGATTGAACTCAATCTCATGATTGAACTCAGTTGCACTCACCAATCGCACGATTGACTCATATGCATACAAGGTTTTTCAAGTTTGACAACATGGACGATCAAAACATCGCGTTTACTACTAGAAAGGACTCTAGGCTTCAGAACCTCTTATTGCTGGAAAATGAGATTGGGAATCACAACAAATCACCAAAACTGTTGAATTTGGATGAATACCCGCAATGGAAACAACGATTTGAAATCTACCTCAATAGAGTTGACCCAAACTTCTGGACTTCAATTGAGACTGGTTATACTTTACCTGTTGGAGCAAATGGAGTTAAACTGACTCTATGTGGGATGAATGAAGTGCAAAAGGTTACACACAACGCTGAAAAGAAAGCCTATGCCTGACACAGTCAATTCCTAAGGACATCTTCCATCAGTTTTCAGAACATAAGCAATCTAAGAAGTTATGGAAGGCTCCGGAAAAGAGATACGATGGTAATGCAACCTTGAATGCGCTGAAGGCTAAAGCTCTCAAGAAGGAATTTGATAACTTCTCATCCATGGGAATGAGAGCTTGGATGATATTATAGATCAGTTTTATCATCTGATGAGTGAACTGCATACACACGGTGTTACTAGCTCAATGGAGGATAAAGTAGCGAGCTTTGCTGATGGTCTACTGGATAAATAGGATTCTTTTGTGTCCTATAACAATCTAAGACAGAACAAAGTTCTAGCTACTCTGGACATCAATGACTTTATCTTGAAGTTGAGGGAGGAGGAGGTAAGGATGAAATACATGTCGAAGAAAGGGTCATACACACAGAATCCATCACTATATAATGTTATTCCCACACCAGTTTCATCCGGTGCACCTCTTTAAATAACATTTGTTTCTAACATGTCTGGAACTTCTTAAAGTGGTTCTTCTGGAAGTGAATCATTAGGATCATCTGGAACTCAGTATATTATCCCTGACTCTAATACTATAAAGCTGAAGACTGAGAATTTAGGAAATGTTACTGTTGAAGTAGCAAAGGAGCATATGGATCTTCTTGCCATGGTTGTACACTCATATGATGGTTTGATTGCTGGTAAAATAGGAAACTGTCATCTCACGGATGAAAATTATGAGTAGGTGGATGAGAAAGAGTTAGAAAGGATGGATATCATGTGGGCTTTAGCTAGTGCTGTTAGAAGGGCTAAGAATTTTATGAAGAAGACGGGGCAGAATATGGTTGCCACCAAAGACACAACTTTTGGTTTTGATAAGACCAAAGTTACATGCTTCAACTGTGGTGAAAAGGGTCACTTCAAATGAGAGTGTGTCAAACCCAGGAAGACTGGAAATGGTAACCCTTTCTCATCAGATAATCATCAGGAAAAAGAAAAGAAAGTGGCTTCTATTAGTCCAGATTCCAAAGCTATAGTTGCTCAAGGAGATGAAGGACAGGACTGGACATTTTGGTTCATCTCTGGTGGTGAAGCTAATGTTGCGTTTATAGAAGATCTTAACGATGATTCAGCGAGTGAAGGAGAAAACATAGCTGATTATGCTAATTCAGAGGCTGAAAAAGCTATGGATGTCATGAATCATCTGGTTGAAGATGAACTGGCTGCTGCAAGCACAGAATCTCAAACAAATAAGGAATCTAAGGTTGCTTTCATGGCTGAGTCCTCCAGCACACATAGGTAAGCACCAAAGATGATCTTTTTGATAAACATGTATGTGAAGAATGCAATAAATTTTGTTAAAGCATAGACTTAAAATTTGCTAGGTTGTTAGATCACAATGATAGTCTGGTAAATGATTTGAAATTATGCACTGAAGCTAACAGAGTGTTAAAACAAAATGAAAGCAGCTTTAAAGAAAAACTTGATCTGTTAGGAAAGCAACTTAGGGAAACCGAGGTTGTTGTCTTTAATCAAGCAAATGACATTAAGTTCTATTTATCAACAATAGAGGAAGCTAAGAAAGAAAAAGCTATTTTGCAAGTTGAAATTGAATCATTAAATAAAAAACTTCACAGTCTAGCTAGTTCCTCTCACATTGTTCAGAACTTAGTCAAAGAGAGAAACGGTGGGGAAGGGCTTGGTTATAAAGTAGTGCTGCCACCACATGTGATCCTTTTGAACACAAAATGTCAACCCAATTAATAATAACCCTATCAAGGATCATGTGGTGACTACCCCTCTAGTCAGTGATCTAGATTTAACAGTTAAAACTGTACATTCTGTTACTGAACAGAAGGCATCTATCTGGCACCAAAGATGAGGCTGTCATTGACAATCCAGATGATGAGAATAGCAATGCTACTCTTGGGTTGGGTTCAAAAGTTCATGTTTCAAAACTTAAAAGTTCAGATCCAACTCATTCTAAAAATGTTCATCATCAAAATCTCACTAAATTGATCTTTCTTTAGGTTCATGGAATTAAAACCTTGATGAGATTTTCATAGATTAGACGTAAAGTCTAAAGATTTGAACCTTTCAATATAAAGCATACGATCCCACGTGTCGTTGAGAATAAGTTTAAGAGGTTTCATTCGTCGTGAGAATAAAGGACTAAAAATAAGTTTTAGGGGAGACAAGGCAACCAAGTTTCTCAATTACAAGGCAATCCTAACTAAAGGCATCAAGTTGCACATTAAGAGGCCTTCCTAAATAGGTAGCGTCATGTAGCATGCAACAATATATATTAACAAGATCATAAAGATTTTTCTTATGAGGTTCATGCATCAACTATAGTCTAGGTCACCATTTCTAATAACCTAAATTCCTATAGTTATGGGCTCTGATACCAATCTGTCACGCAGCAACCTTAATGGTGGAATCATCAAGATGTGAGGGTTAAGATTGTTCACAGCCACATAACGCTACCATTAAATATAAATATGATTATCATAAGTTTAAATAACCGTTACAACCAAATGTCTTAAAGAAACAAAGTGAACAAAAGTTCAAAATCCAAGTTTCAAGATAATTTATTTATTTTCCTAGGTCCAAGTCCTATGTGTAAGCATGCTTCAAAGAT
>BJCN01044236.1:1120-12616 GCA_018326445.1 Flaveria brownii | reverse complement strand
TTATGAACAATCAATCATTCCCTCGTCCGCTCCGATGATTCCGCCGTCGGTCGGGGTGTGACACTAACAATGTAGTATAAGAAAATCTAATCAATTCTATTCTCTGAATCAATTAAATTCTTTCAGCAATGCATTCTTCTTCACCTTCAATGGCAGATTACTAACATATACAGTTCCTGATGGCTTCTCTTCATCATCAAAATGAGAAACAATAATAACAATAAATTCATGTAAATTAACACAAAAATTAACACAATGATGTAGAGTAAATCGAATTCTTCCACTGAAAGTAAAGAGAGTTTCAAAAGTGGAACCTGAGAATGCAGATAGCCCAATTTCACTGATTGAAACCCTTCGATGTAACCAAATATGACAAGGTAGCATTCATATACGTGGGGGCAGCGTTGGAAAGCAGGTAGTGGCATTGAATCTGAGAGTTCAATGTCATAATTGAAGCCATTACTCCGATATTGGAAAGGCGTAACGAAGGGTGAGGAAGCAATTACTGTGATATTCAATCATGAGGCTAAGGAGGTGATGTTAGAGGAGGGTAATGGAAGGGCGCGAAGGTGAGAACCTTTGGCGAGGGAGGCAGCGGACGGTCGGAAACGACTTGTAGGGAGGGCAACCACAGTACCCATTGTTTGTGTATTATAGAGTAGTAGATATTATGGCCATAGCATTTTTTATATTTAACATGTAATATAGGTTAAAGATTTAGGTTGTGTGAATGTGCATGTGTGGTTTGAGTGTAGAGGCCTAATGAACGCATAAGAATGAATGCTTGCTATAGGGATTAAAATGTACAACTTTTAAAGCCTTTATCTGTTATATCTGAGTTTCATTTACCTTGTAACATGTAATATATTATATATGTATGAGTCTATTAGTACGATTTCAATTATTTCCATATGTTTACAAGTATATTGGTTGCTTAGAAACAAAACTAATATCATGAATGCACTCTGCACGATTTGAGCCGCAACCATTTAGTTAGGGAGTATATCGCTTTCATGTCTTTTTAAATACACTAATATCATCAAATAACTACCAAATTATCTTGGTATTCCACACAGGTCATATTCTCATGACCAACATGGACAAACACATTGTTCAATGCCTACTTATATGTGTGAGCTCAATATGGGGCTTAATGTCATCTGGGTGTGGGTTGTGTTATACTTAACGTGTTTTATGTAAAGATACATCCCAAATATGATAAATCATATTTGATATGTAAAGTTGACGGCTTTATGAAGTAATTGAAACGATCAAGCTTGATTACTTACAACTTCCATGGTGCTTGTCAACAAGGGATGAAAAATTTAGCTCGTTAGTAATAGTTGATAATTAATCAGACGAATAAACTAGAAATTAATGAAAAATAAAATCAAACTAAATCAGATAAAATTCTAACCAAAATTATATTTGATTATTTTACATAGATACACACTTAGAACCTGTCTAGCCTAAAGCTTGGTGTTGGATGATCCGTTCATCTTTTTTTAGTTCTTTTTTTCTATGTTATTTATGTCTCGATGAAAATGTTGGGTCGTAATCAACTTTCGGCCGATTACCTTGAGCCCATGAGGCGGCCAAACCTATTGAGCCTATGATGGGCGGACCCTATAGAGCCCATGTTTGGACTCATGAGAAATACGAACATAGGTCATTCATGTTCATTTGGTACTTTATCAAACCATTATGTATCCAAAATAGATACCTTTGTTTTAAAATTTTGTTTGTAATTATATCCTCGACAGACATACATAAACAAAAGTCATAAATTATGACAAGTTTTTGACATTTATAGAGCAGATACAATTACATTTTATTATTCATAAATTATCATGCTCGATAACTTGTGCCCCTCTCCATTCTTCACCAGGTTCAATCGTGATCGGGGCCAATATTGAAGCCGGACCGGTACAGATAAAGTAGCCCTTTCCGTATTTTTCAGACAATGATCCAGGGCTCGATACGTAAATCTCTTCAAACCCTATTCTTATTACCCTAAAAAACAGTTCACGTCCCTGTATATAAATACAAAGATTTATCAAAGCCTCAATATTGTTTATAAAATCTATAACTTTGATTAAATATCAATAAAACAAATGATCTAACAAATGTACCTGATCAAGAGTCTCATACTTCGATGGGATAGTATTGTAGAACTCTTTTAATCTCTCATCGAGTGGAGTACCATAAAGTCGACTAAGTTTATGTTTTAAAATCGTAATGGGTACATCTTGAACACTCCAAACTCCTCCTTTCTTCTCTGGTTCCCACCCGAAGGAAAACCAGCCTGGATCTTCTGGTTTTACTGCTTCGGATGGTGAGAGAATCTCAAACGGAGAAGATAAAGGAGGATGAGTGCAATATGAGGCACCATTGAGGCCATCAATGCCGGTTCCTCCTCGATTCTTGAACTTGAGATGACTAAGTATAGCGGTTTTTAGGTTAACAGGTTTGCGCCCATTGTTTTTAACTATAACCGCGGTTGCCATGCTCAACGCGTAGAGGGAGATCACATAGGTTATGTCTAAGGGTCCACTAGTGGTGCAACTCAACTCTACCTGTATCATCAAAATTCTCCGTGAGTATTTATATATATAATTGTAAATATGTAATTTTATATGTCCTATGCACAACCTTATAACGAGATGTGACATAAGAAATAAGACAACATATCTTTAACTTTCCTTTTCAGTTTCAACCAAACATAACTTGAACCATACATTTTGATAATATTATCCATATTTATATTGTCAACCGAACATGACTCGTAATTAAAGCTACCTCATCAAACCTTAATCATAGGGATCGTAATACTGCAGGTATGAGACGCGTATGATATTAGACGATACCAAACCTGATCTTATACCCGTCTCATTACCCGTCCCGGATGTTAAAGTTAAACATACAAATGATATCATTTAAATAATAATATGATCTAAAAACAACCATCTAAAATCTCATACAACATATTGAACTTTCAAGATGAACCAGAAGATGAACATCACCTGAACAGCATCAATGGAGTCAGAATCAGCATCCTTCACGACCCATTGCGACAAATCAACGCCTTTCGCCTTCGAATCATCGGTCACACTATCAATCACCAACCCAATCCCACCTTTCGCACCAGAAGTAGTAGTATACAAAACCTCTTCAAACCCATCATCTCTCCAATACACCTTAGGCTTATAAGAACTCACATGAGCATTGTTCAACTGAAGCTTCAAAGAACTACCATTTCGGACCGTAAGTTCAGCAACCGCAGCACCATCATCATTCTCCGTGAACCTGATGCCTTTTCGGCCGAATTTTTGATCGAGGGTCTCGGTGGTTGTGACCCATGGCGTTGCGATGGAAGCCGATGATTTCGGGGTGAGTATGGTTGGTTTGGGGAGGGAGAGAGATAGGAGAGAAGTTGCAGCCATGGGATTGAAGATGATGATAATAAAGTGAAGTTGGTTGTTTTGATTTGTATTTGTTGGTTTGTTATTGTGGGAGTTTTTGTTTTGTTTTGTGAAGTATTGGGTTTGGACATGTTAGGACCCTTAACTATGGATGTAATGCCAAATTGTCATGATATTTTGGTTTTGGTTTATAAAAGTTTAAGTCAAATGGTTGAGGTGAATATGACGTGTGTGGGCTGTGTGGCTAATCTATGGTGTTTAAGGTTTGGTTCGGTTGGTTTAACGGTCCAGTTTTGACGGTTTTAATTGTTTTTTTAACTGTAATTATTAAAATCTAACTAGTATTAAGCCCCTCATGTTCCGGCGGGGGACGTAAAACCATATCAGATAACATTAATTTTACGCCACCATCGGTGATCACCAGCACCAGAAAACTTGTACTAAAAAGAAATAAAAAATGAAAAAATAAAACCGAACGTAAAGTAGACATAAAAACATTAAACACTGCACGTGAAATGTAAAATATTAAAAACAATAACTAAGTCAACCTAAGACCTGCGCGTTATGACGCGACCGTTAAACGGGAAAAAAACAAACGTAAAAATGTTGAACTGCACGCACACGTTGTGGCGTGTTAACTCGTAAATTTTTAACCGAAACATAAAACGAAAAGTTTGTTAAAGATGAAATATATAGGGAACCAAAGTTGAATGTGAAAAAATATAAGGATTAAGTTGTAAAAGATATAAAAGTATTAGAATTAAAACTTAGAAGAAAGAAAAACTAAAAAGAAAGAAAAAAAACAAAAACGGATACAACCTTTTAAAGTTGAAGTACAACCTATAATGCATAAATAAGTTGATAATTAGTATTATATAATATCTTTAAAAAGTGATTGAAATGAAACCTTACTATAATACGTGTAGATAACGACTGGTTAAACAGATTAAAATGACCGGTTTGTTTTACACGATTGTTTCAAGTTCTAAACTGCACTAAACAGTTAAACGTCAAAATTTAAGAGTGAACTGAATCATAAATCTCAAACCAGCATAGATAGTTGACTTGATATAGTTAAGATGATCCAGTCGATTTATGAACGACCTAGCTTAATCCGATAATGGCAGCTTATGGTTTCTAATAAGAAACTCAAATTTTTTATTAACGATGACGAAGTGAGTTTTAAACTATTACAATATTTGTTGACAAGTACACATTATATATCATGTAAAATTACCATATATTTTCAGAGCATGAGAAAGAACACAAAATTTGGTGCACCGTACACGTGACAAATTTGGCAAGCTTTTATTAACAAAACTAGGGTTGTACCGTAACGCGCGTTGCACGTTTGGATACACAGACTAAACCAAGGTATAAACAAACACGAATGTATTCATTATTAATGTCACGATAATGCGAACGAGATCATACAAACTTACAAAAAAGACTATCAACCTCACAAAACAAAAGCTTTAATGCAAAATTTGGTAAAATAATTATACCATTTTGAACATCAAACTGAATCACAATTATGAATTATCTTAAATGCCAAAATCAGAGTAAAAACGCAAACTGCCACTACCAAAGCTTGTGTTTTGCATTGTCGTATGAATTCTATCTTTACATAATAGTGTTCTTGCATAATCTATACCATATTTGTGGTTGATAGATGATGAAATGTACCTTCATATTGGGGGTGCATAACAGCTCGTATAAATGCATCGCAACAGCTTTTAGTTGTCCATGTGTTTCCATCCCAATCAAATCACCAATTTAGTAAAAGAAAACATAAGCCCACGACCCTCCTCTCTAGGTATATTGACTTTAAAAACGTCATAACTTATCCACCGATGAAGAACCTTATTTGTTAAACAATTCAACCATGTACTCTATCTCCTTCTCCGCCTATCCAAAGATCTATAGAAGGAGCAGAGGATGGTGATAATTTGCGACCGCTTAAATAGAAGGAGCAAAGAGAGTTTTGTTGGGGATTAAATTGGAAATCACTGTTTAAGTGTTTAACCTTAAAGCCGGTGATGAACTCAGAAAACCCCAGCTACGCATGGCCGCCGACTGAGTTACGTGAAGGCCTCCTTAATCTTCTTCTCAGCAGTGCGGTTGCGACGGAGGCACCATCCCCTTCCCCAACACTTTAAAAAACCCTAGCTGCGTGACGTCAACCAGAGGAACGTTATCCACCGACGCCTTCTCCTTCGCCTCCGGCGGCACCATTGATCAGAGCTTGTCGCGTTGACTATGGGGCAATAGAACTTGTTGTGGAGCTTGTGGAAGTACCGCATACCGACTTTACCGAAGTAGCCTGGATGGTACTTGTCGAAGAGGATCCGGTGGTGGTGCATTCCTCCGGCGTTACCTCTGCCGCTGGGGTGTTTACGGTGTTTTCCGATGCGACCGTGGGCGGCGTTGATGTGGCCCCGCTTCTTCCGATTCTTTCGGTCTGGTTGTCATTTTGCCCTATGGATGCAAATAGATTTCAAATTGGTTATTTGAACACGTAAACGAATCTCGATGATCATTTGGGACCAAGAATAGAGGAACACGGATATGTATCAGGCTTTGGCTTTGCACAGAGAAGATGATGATTGTGATGGTATGGCAGAGAGCGGTGGTCGCTCTCTTCTCCCGACCCTCCCAGCTTTTCTTTCTCTCCATCCTTCTACCTTCACTGCCAACAGGGGAGCCCGACACGTGTGGGTGGCAAGCCACCTGTCATACTCTCCTTCAAGTAAAAACTATCGTGTGAAACTACAGCGGTCGATCTAGAATGAACGGCTCAGATGCATAAAAACACTATTCATTCCTTTTGTTTATTAACATATATGTTAATGAGTTATTAAAATTAAAAATAATATAAAACCGAAGTCATATGAATTTGGGAAGAAAATATAGTCAAAACAAGCTAACAATTCTTTTTTCCATGATTGCTTAGTTCAAGACTAATAAGAAAAAGAACAATTTATTTAATGAAAAACACATTAGATGCAAAGCATAAATGTATAACATAAGTTCATACATGATGATGAGGTATATTACTGATGAATTATAACTATCAAATCTCTTGATTTAGCTCCAAGAATCTAGATCTAGGAAATAGGCATCGAGAAGAGACTTGAAGATGTGGCGCTATCTTGAGAGCACGTCTAACCAAAGTAAAGCGATTTATCCATGGGAAATTACCTAGTTGTCATGGCCGTTGTCATATGAATCCTTATTTTGTTGATATATGTTTTGTTTGTTTTGGGAGTGATGTTTAAAACTTTATAGTAGTGTTTGATTAGTTTTTGAATTGATGATGTACTGCATCCTAAACTAGGGCTCAATACTTTCAACATCCGAACATATACTATTTTGAATTTCGAAAATCGTAAATGAGACATGTCCAGCTATAAATAAATATCAACAACTAGTCCTCATGCAATCAGAAATATCAAGGGTTGAGAGCGAATGAACATTTTAATACGCAACATGCTACATTGGCTATGATACGTCTTACACAAAACAAACAAATGTCAAAAAGATATCCAAGCCGTCTAAAAAGATTACAATCATCACCCAAATCTACCTATTAATACAACTCACTTAACTAAACATTTAATACACCCTTTTACATATCCCGATCACTTTTAACAAACTAAATGTCTATAATACATCTCACACAAAACAAGCAAATACTCCATAGACATATTAACTGTCTAACAATACTACCATCGCTACTCAATGTCTTTCTTATAAAAATTGATCACTTAACATGAAAAATAAACATCAAACGCTCTCATTTACAATTCTTACTTACCTTCACTCTATCAACACATTTGATTTACTCTCTAAATCTACAACCAGCTCACGCATATCAAACATCATGAAGAGGTTGACGTTATTTTTTTTGCTATCTACAGTATATATACGTTATAATTATTTTTACTCATCAAGCATCAGATAAACTAGAACAATAACGAACTTAAGTTTACCCTCATATTGTCATAAATGTTCAACAATCTAGTGTGGACACAAATTAACACTAAAAGCAAGTACAAAATACTATATAACATATAAACTAATTATTTTTACCAATATCACGTAACATGTAAAACCATTCAATGATAAATAATAATTATTTTCAAAACTTATATTAAATATTATCTTAATGTTAATTCCTCTCGAACACAAGGGCTAGACCACAATCAGAGAGAAACACACCGATAGCCGCAAACGATCACACAACACATATAGCGATACGTACGTTTCATCATTTTTCAAATCTCATTTTTCCTCAAATCCCTAGATTAACAAAACAATTTGATCTTCGTTGCAGAAGCTTTTGAATTTCTCTTCAATTTAGCAGATAAGGCAAAGGAAGAGGTGCAATTTATGGAGTTTACTGAAAAGATCTAACAGCCGATTGATCAAGCATTTGCCTCCGATCGTCTAGATTTTACCGCTCCTGTGGTATAATCAATCTACTGTTTGAGTTTTTTTGGATTTCAGTTGCGGATTTTTGAATTTGTAGGAATTCTGATGATCGGATTAAGTAGTTTTCATGAGTTAGGGATCATCGAGATGTTCGATTTTGTTGTCTGATTGTTTATTTATACGAATTCAATGGCAGTGCTGAGGATTTATCGTTTGTTTTGATGCGTTGGTAGATTTAGTTGATGTGATTCTGAAAGCAGTGGTTTACTTTCGGATTTATATGTTGTATGCTGTTGGATTGCTGTATTTTTGGTCCCAAAAGAATCAAATTTGAAGCAGATTGTAGAATCTTTGTAAATATCTAGAAATGCTTCCTGATTAAGCAACTTTTCGATCTCATTCTTGTATTTCGTTGTCTTTGTTCGGTGGTGTGTGTGGATTTCGATGATGCTACTTATACTAGCAACATTGTGTTTAGTTTTCATATTTTGTTGTTTGAAAAGGAATTAGGCTTGGAAGTGTTTTGTTATTAGCTGGTTTCAATTTATTTATCGTCTTACACCTGTTTGTTTAAGTGGTATAGATAATTTTGAGGCTTTTAAACGGGCCACTGGGGATATGAATTTGATATAAATTGCATGGGTGACGATGCCACAACTGCGAAGTGGAGCAAGGAGATCAAAACGGCTTGGTGATCTCCAGCCTGCCACTCAACCAACTGACCAACCGAAAACATCACTGCACCAACCAGAACCAGAAGGAAAACTGGTGGTGGAAGGGGTAGAGGTGATGCTGCAGGTGTAGCGAAAGGGATTGTGGCAACAACACCAGGTAGGCCGGCGGCTGGTGGTAGAGGCAGAGGTGCTAGATTGATTGATTTGGACCAGGAACCACCGCGTGAAATTGTTCCTGACCCTGTGGCTCTTGGAGTTGGCGGGCCCGTTTTTAATAGAATAGACGTGGTTGCGGATAAAGATATTGCGATGGAGGGTGGTAGTGCTGATAAAATAATAGGAATGGAAGAAGAAGGAAGCACACCTGCTGTGCCTGAAAGGGTAATACGTAGTTTTGTTTCACTGTTAGATAATCATTTCGTTGCAACTAGTATGAAGAACAGATTATTTGACTCCTTATTAATCAGATCATCAGAAGCATTATCTGTTTATCTAAACACTTAAAACTGAGTATTGCAATATTACGTCACAAGAACTAGATAATTAATATGTGCGCTTTGACCAAATTTGCAAGTTAATTTGTGTTGCTGATTTAATGCAGGTACAAGTTGGTAATTCTCCTATATATAAGACAGAAAGAAAGTTGGGGAAGGGTGGTTTCGGGCAAGTTTATGTTGGTAGGAGGGTAAGTGGCGGAACAGAAAGAACAGGGCCAGATGCAGTGGAGGTATGTTAGAAAAACCAATAATTTTTTTTTCATGATAACTACTTTTTCATGCCACCAAAAATTTGATCTTTCTGTGGTTCTCTTTTTATAGGTTGCATTAAAGTTTGAGCACCGTAATAGTAAAGGTTGCAACTACGGTCCACCTTATGAGTGGCAAGTTTACAGGTATTTAATTATTTGTTATTGTAAGACGTATTCGGAGTCAATAATTATCTCATATGTGAACCTCAAGTTTTGACATTATGTTCTAATTTATGTTACTAAAGCACATTAAATGGATGTTATGGGATTCCATGGGTTCACTACAAGGGTCGGCAAGGTGATTTTTACATTCTGGTGAGTTTTGACTTTAAAATCATGAAATGCTCATTTGTGGTAGAATAATTTCTATTTACAGTGTATTTTTTATTTTTTTTGGGCAGGTTATGGACATGCTTGGTCCTAGTCTTTGGGATGTTTGGAATTCTTTAGGCCAATCGTAAGATGATAGTTTATTTAATTTAAGTACTTTGTATTTTCTTTTATTTCTCCTACATGCATAATTTCTCAATTGTTTTGTTATTCTTTTCCAGGATGTCGCCAAGTATGGTAGCTTGCATTGCTGTTGAGTCAATATCAATTCTTGAAAAGCTTCACTCGAAGGGGTAAGGCATTCCTAAACAATATAGCTGCATATTTGAAGACACTGCTTGTTGACCATATCTTGACCTTTTTATATTTTGATTAAGATTTGTACATGGAGACGTGAAGCCAGAAAATTTCTTACTTGGTCAACCAGGATCTGTCGATGAAAAGAAACTATATCTTATTGATCTTGGTTTAGGTAAGCTTTTTATGGTTTTTTCTTAATATAAATTTCTCAGTCATCTGTATCATTACCTTGTCAAAAAAGATTTCATTGTGTCATTAATAGTTATTTATTGTTGTTTCAGCATCGAAATGGAAAGAGTCTCCATCTAGTCAGCATGTTGAATATGATCAACGGCCGGATATATTCAGGTATGTGTATTTTGGATGTATTTACATTCAGTTTGTTGTGCTCCGATATAAATACTCGTAAATATTTTTTCAGAGGTACAATTAGATACGCAAGTGTGCATGCACATTTAGGTCGAACAGGAAGTAGAAGGGATGATCTTGAGTCACTTGCATACACCTTAATATTTCTCATGAAAGGAAGGCTACCATGGCAAGGCTACCAGGTCAGTTTCTTTTCACTTTGTTACATTTCTTTTCTTTTTCCTTCTTAATTTTTTAATTCAATATTGCAGGGAGACAACAAGAGTTTTCTTGTTTGTAAAAAGAAAATGGCAACATCTCCTGAGTTGATGTGTTGCTTTTGTCCTGCACCATTTAAACATTTTCTTGAAGCGGTTACAAATCTGAAATTTGACGAAGAGCCTAATTATTCAAAGCTTATCTCTTTATTTGAGAGTCTTATAGAACCTGTTACATCATTAAGACCTATCAGAATTGACGGGGCCCTTAAGGTTTTTGCATTTTGATAATGTTCATTTTATTATTTGGGCAAACTGCACAAAAAGAAACTAAGTTTTATGTCACTTTCCATTTGAGGCAGAACATTTTTTTTCTGTCAATTAAAGTTATCCAACTTTCTTATGCATAAAGGAGGACCTTTTGACCTCTCGAGCAGGTTACTGGTCACCATTCTGCAGATGTTGCTCAAGTTCCTGACATGGTGGTACACTTGGCATGCCATGTCTCCTCCATTACCTATGTGGCAGCAAACATGACATAACTCATCACCTCTGTTGCCTAAGTAGCAGTACATGTGGTATGTCACATCACCTCGGTTGCCTACATGACATTACACGTGACATGCCACATATTCATGACATGCTGACTACGCTTTTTGAGACTTGAAAACATGCAAAGCCTTTTTCTATGCATAAAAAAAGTTTGCTATCTTTAATTGACAACTCAAATGGAAAACGGCGTAAATTTCAGTACCCTTTTATCAGTTTGTTCTATTTATATAGGGAGTATTTGATATAAACCCCTTCTTGATGTGTTTTTGTCTCCTTAGGTTGGACAGAAACGGGGTAGATTACTTATTAATTTGGAAGAAGAGGAACAACCAAAAAAGAAAGTGCGATTAGGTAGTCCTGCTACACAATGGATTTCTGTTTATAATGCACGTCGCCCGATGAAACAAAGGTGGGTTATGTGATTATACTTTAATAATTTATAAAGAGATATGATATCATATCTATATATG
>BJCN01044179.1:851-13992 GCA_018326445.1 Flaveria brownii | reverse complement strand
GATCAAAATCAATCAAAATGAAACTCGAATCGAAAGTAATAGTTCGATTTGAAGCTATAACCACCTGGATTTCTGACTGTTCCTCTGATGATATAGCCTTTGTCCAATAGCAATTTGACCATCCATGAGGCGATGAAACCTCCGGCGCCGGTGACGCAGATGACTTGATCGATCGCCGGAGACATGATTGTGGTTTGTGTTGAGAGGTTGTTGAGGGTGTTGAAGTTTGAACAGAGGAATGAGAGTATTTATGAATGGAGATTTCACCTACTCACGCTTATACTGTTTCGCCTACCTTTCTAGTGCCAACTACTGCCAAGTCAACAAATAATAAGATTTCTTACATTCAAGGCAATAACAGATACAATATTAAATACCGGGTGTATACAGTGTTTGACTTATCTCTTCATTTGTGAAGGTACTGGGGTAGGGGTGTTCAAAAATATTCGAATCCGAAACCGAATCCGAAATATCTGAAAATCCGAAATTCGGATATCCGAAATTTCGGATATCCGAAAATTCGGATATCCGAAAACCAGACTGGGGGTGGGAAGGATTGTTTCGTGATCTGATACATCCGACTTTGTGTCGAAGGTTGTAACAAGTTGGTTCTAACGAGTGAACCAATAATATCAATGTTACATACATTACGATTTGTTTCGGTGTTTATTTTATTGATATTGAAATATTAGAAAGTTAAGTATTTAAAGATTTTATAAAAGTACGGATATAAACTATTGTGTGTGATCCACACCCGGAATTTGTAATGTTAGGTGATCGACACCCTAAACATTTTTGAAAATCAGGTGATTCACTACTTAGAGGGCGGGCCTTGGCGCAGCGGTAAAAGCTGTTCCTAAGGGACCGAAGGTCTCAGGTTCGATCCGTGGAAACGGCCTCCCCACAAAATGTGGGGGAAAGACCGCGTACATCTTCCCTTAAATGGGACGGACCCTCCCTGGACCCTGCGAAAACGCGGGAGCTCTTTGCAGCACCAGGTACGCCCTTTTGTTTTTAATGTTTCTTTCCATATTCTATATTATACCCATTTCTTTCCATATTTATGTTTGTCATAGGTTCGAAACCTGTGCTCAACAAACTTTTTTGAATGGTTTTTAAATATTTTTTTAATATTGCTTTTGCTTAAATTACTTTGTTTGTCATTTTAGATCACTTTTTTAATACTTTTCTTATAATTCTTTTGTTTAAATTACTTTGTTTTGCTGTTTTTGAATCATTTTTTAATACTTTTCTTATATTTCTTTTGTTTGAATTACTTTGTTTTAAAAACTATACCACAATGTGCGGGTAAAAAATATCGAATTTGTATTTTATAGTAGTCGTTTTTAGAACTCCAAACATATTCAATTTCGTACGGTTATATTTAATATGTTTAACCACGTCGATTATGAGCTTTGTAAACGCATCCCTTGCCACTTCTCTTATACACGTAAACACATTAGTGTCACTGAGGCTAATCGCGTAAATAAAGTTCGCAAACGCTCCGCAAGTGTTAGGTGCGGTCACGCCACAACATGAGTGTGTGAAAAGTGACCGGACACCCGTCGCGTATCGCGGGTTAAAAAAAAACTAGTTATAATCAATATAATGGTTAAGAAAAGCCACTATCTTGAGTATAATCAATTCGATAAGACAGTCATTAAAAATTCATAATCATAGATTAGCAAGTCGCTTTATTTGCGTTTTCTTGGAAGATTAACCAGATAAAAAATAATAATAATGAATTGTGCAATTTATAAGCTCTAACAATAGTTGAAACTTGAAATGCAATTTAGTTCCTAATATGAGTTGCTACAATTGACCAAAATTTTGGTCAAATAGAGCTCATTTTAGACAGAAGGAAATGACAAAATTTCAAAATATTGATAAAGACTGCATATATTATTATTTTGACCATGAGAATCAATAAGCTCATAGAACCCAATAATACCCTATTAAGTATTAACTAACGAAATCAGATACATTGTAGCTTGCGTTGAACAATGGCCTTCAAAGTTTATGGTATGAAACCGGTGGAAACTGCAATTATAATGATACAATACTCTACTTCAACATCTGAACATCTCACATAAAAGTTTAAAAATCTACACTACATATTTGACCACTAAAGATTCAATTTATGGGCACCATCTACAAGAACACCCAATCAAAATTTAGAGGCAAGCAAAACAATCTTTCATCTATTTCTTTTTGGCCGGTTTAATTTATCATCCTCATGTTTCACAAGCTAAATTGTCGGTGATTTTCAATCTTTGTGTTACCTTGCTCGATTTAGACGGTTTCTTTTTTTTCAATTCTCCGTTCGGGTTTGAGTCACCATTTTTCTCCATGTTATTAGTTGCCTTTTCGGTTAACTTAAGCCCACAAGAAACATCAGGCGTTAATTCTTCTGCTTATCAGCATTGCAGATTACATCTGAGGTTTTTGATGAACCAGCAGGTGGTAGCCTGTTAATGAGACAATTGACCATTAGGTGATGATACAACAAGTCATTGGACCATTCACAAAAGGAATCAGGTAAAATGATATCTGATGTAGACCGACTGCTAACTAACCTTTCTGGTGAAATTGAGTCGTCTTCTTGTTTTACTGGGGTTTCTAGCTTTCTTTTCCCCTTCCGCTTTGGCCGCCTGAAAATGTTAATAAACCAAAACATCAGCTTTATTAAACATTTACTTATTTTGAAAACAACAAAAACCATGAGTAACAAAGAAATGATAAAAAGTTGCTAATCAGCACGCACTTGGTGGTTGCAGTCGTGGGGCTTGATAAATCAGCAACTTCTTCCTGTTCCTAATAGGATAGATCAATAACAAAAAGAAAAATATAAGTAACAAATATTTAGAAAAACATATAACAATAACACACAGAATCATGAAAAGAAAGTAACTTGATCAGGTGAAACCTTATCAAGCATCATCCACTTTTCAAGATGTAGATCCAGCACTTCTTCATCACCATCAGCATATAATACCTGCATTAAAGAAAAACAAAAAATCCACACACTATAAAAAGTGATAAAAGAAATTTATTTCGATAAATCATATAAAAATATTGTATGCCACACAGCAATTTATACATAATCTCACCTTGTGCTTGTGATCTGAAGGGTTATAAGAAGAAACAGCACCTTCATAATACCTGCCCGAAAAGGAGTGTATAAATTCACAGCAAATTATATTAATAGAAACATTATCCTATTAGTTAATCCATATAATGGTACTTACATTTTATCCAATGGCCACCAAACTTTTACCCTATGCCCCACCAAATCTTGCCCCCATTTCTTTGGAATATCCTGTATTGAATGATAATTTAATTTATAAAAGTTCACCAGCTATGAATTCATAAGCACAAATGCAAAATTTATAAAAAATAGGCTTGTAAATTGCTAATGGAAACTAACAGCCATTTAAGTAGTACCTTGCCACGAGAATCATTTGCAATATGCTTATTGGAAGAAGGTTTTCTTTTATTTTGTATTTTACTGTTATTTATTTGTTGCATCAGTGGTTCTGCTTCACCATAATCAGATAAAATCTCTTCTTCCTTCTTTATGACAACATTATATAAAGAACCAGAATTCTCGATGTTGCCCTTGGTTTTACTCGATCGTGTTTTGTCCTGAAATCTAGTTCTCCTCATTTCTTCTTGTGAATTTTGAACCAAATTAGCACAATTATCTTGATTTAAACTGTTTCTATTTTTCTTTGGTCGACCCCTTTTAGGAGTTTCTAGTTCTTTTCCCTTCAACTGATTTTTATCAATATATTTTTGCTTCTTCATGGATCCGCCATTCTCCAAAGTATTAAGATCCCTCTTGTTAGTATTGTTAGCTCTTGTTGATCTGGTTACCTGCAATATGATTTACAGTTTTGGAGTTAGTATAAAGCGTTAGAAAAGAAAAATCAGAATAAATATATACGCACCACATGATTATTTTCATGGGCATTCTGGCATAATACAGTCACCACTTCAACATAATCATCAGGATTTGAACTGATGAGCTTCATTATTTTTCCAGAGTATGATTTCAGCGTATCACTACAATCTCTCAGGACTTTTTCTGCTATTTTCCAAGAAGCAGGTGTAACAATCTGAAAGCCAAACAATAATTACAGCTTTCATGAATATTATAAACTTATAATTATAACCATTCAAAGTTCAAACAGGAAGAATTAAAAAAAAATGATAGAAAATTAAGTACCTTGTTTTCTTTTTTAGCATTAGAAAGTAGAAGGGATAAAAGCTCAGTAGCAATTTCATCACTTTCTTCAATAATAAGTGTCATGATAGTTTCCATGTCTGAGAATACTGTGTGAGGGTGATTTACCCTAGATTTGATCAAAAATAAACTATCAGTTCTGAATTGTTCACAAATTTACATGATTGTGAAGTCTAACAAACCCAGATATCAGATGACCACAATAAAGGATTAAACTTTAACCGTACTAAGAGCTCATCTTACCTGATTTCACTTAAAAACAACTCAAACATTTCAAGGACCAACGCATGACACTCTAAATCCAGCATCAGTAAGCAAGATTTAACTTTAGCAACAGACTCAAGAATATGTACAGCTTTATGATAACTTTGACCAGTCATGTTTGACAGTTGCCCAAACGCCAACACATTTAACTGGAAGATTTCCTATAATAAAAAGGAATAATAAGCCATTAAATAATAGTCATAACCAATTAAATCTTGTGTCAAAAACAATTTGGTTCTTGAAATACCTTCATAATTTCATCCCTATAAGGTGGTTTTGGTGCAGTAATTCTAGCTACTTCACAAAGACATGATGCCACTGATACTCTAACATCAATTTCTGAATGCTTTAGTAGTTCATCAGCAATTAGAGCTCCCATTGATGGCACAAGTGAACCTTGCATTGCGATAGCTGGGTCTTGACCCACAAAAGTCAACAGTTGCTCGGTTTTCTTACAAAAGAAGTTAAGAAGAAAATAGCAAGTATTATAAGTATATTTTAGCACAACAAAAAGGCTAAGAGACATAACATAGTGAAAAACATCTATGTAACAAAAGTACAAAAAGTCAAAAACAATATAGTTGTAGTTGCTTATTTGATTATTGGCATGCTAAGCACATCAATCCATCAGATAATTATTAATGAAGAAACCATAGTTGTCAAAGGCGCAAGGGTGAGCCTTGGGCTTAGGCGCAAGGAGCTTTAAAAGCGAGAACTTAGTATAAAAATACCATTTTTAGATGTTTTAAACATGTTTTGGGCTAGTTTAGGCTGCTTTAGGTTGATTCCAGGATTGTTTGGGGCTAGTATGATTCTTTCAAATCTGTTCAGACGATTTGGCATGAAAAAATGAGGCTTTTGAAACGAGGTGGCAAGGCTGCCCTATGTCGCACCTGGGGGCCTAGGCGCGCATCTTGTGTGCTTTTGACAACAGAGGTAGAAAGCAAATTAAACATATATCAACATAGATTTTTACTTCAAAACTATACATAATTCTGTAAGGAAAAAAAAACTAATGAGTTGCTAGCTGATTCAATATACACATACATAAGTTACAAACACAAGGGAGAAAAAACTAGGGCTTACACACACAATGAACCTATATCCACCCCTGAATCCCCAACTTAACGAAATTAAACACGAATTGCAAACGATATCACCATATCAATCACTTAATCAATTAACAAAGTAGCAGACATTCACAGACGACAACAAAGGTGTTCACTTACATCAAGAAGGTCTAGCAGTTCCTCAACTGAAGAAGGGGGAAATGCAAGGTGTTCACCAGCTTCCTTAAGCCGTTGCTCCAAATCCTCAACAGGACAAACATACTCCATCACCGCAATCCAATCGCACTCAAACACAAAATGCACAAATCCGAAACGTTAAATTTGATTTTACGCAAGTGTGTGTATGAAGATGTTTACCGGAGCCAATAAGGGTTTCTGCATCGCAATGAATGCATTTATCGGAATCTGTGCCGGTGGCCGGAAACCTAAATTCCGGTGCCGGAGGTACGGAAAACGTACCGATGGTTCGATAGTGAGTGAACACTGGGGTTTGATTGGGGTTCTGAAGTGTGGAGCTTTGATACTATAGATTCTCGATGTTCATGAGAGTGAAATAACAGTCTAATTTTGGGTTTTTTGTTTGTTGAACTGGCTTTTGGTCTATTTTCACTCGATTGTGAAATTAAATTTCTATTATATTTTTATTTTTTCTATCATGATTACAAATTTAGGTGTTCATATAATCCAAGTCATGTGGTAATTAACCGTGATTGTCGGTTACTGC
Organism: Flaveria brownii; assembly: GCA_018326445.1. Lineage (NCBI taxonomy): Eukaryota > Viridiplantae > Streptophyta > Magnoliopsida > Asterales > Asteraceae > Flaveria > Flaveria brownii. Next base: position 7,688 of record BJCN01044179.1, on the reverse strand, counting down.
TAGTCGGCTACTTCAAAGAAAAGCGACTCAGCTGCATGCAGCTAGATCAATTATGTGTTTGGTTCAATGGTTCGGCTGGCCCGTTCCGGTTCGGTTCGAAACACAGGTACGACTGTAAACGAACCAAACGTCCAGCGAACAACTCATGAACCGTTAGCTGGGAAGTTAGTATATGTTCGTTCGTTTAATAAATGAACGAACATGAACAAGAAAATTTTGTTTGCTTAGTTAAACGAACGAACATTAACAAAGGCTGCGTTCATTTATTTATGTTCGTGAACGTTCGATAATGTGTCCGTTGACATTCGTTTGCGTTCGTTTATTTAGATGTTATTTTTTGAGATAATTATATTAAGTACTTATTTATATTTGGTGGATATTACACAATGTTTGTGATTTTAATGTTCTATGTTCGTTTGTATTCATTAATGTTCTTGAATATTTGTGTGCGATCACTTGCATTTGTTTATGTTCGTGAACAGTTCATGAACAGATTCATTTCCTTAACGAACGAACACGTGAACAATTAATGAACAAGTTATTTTGTTAATGAGCAAACACGAATAAGGGCTCGTTCGTGTTCGTTCGATTCGTTTACAATCCTAAAAACAGATAAAAACAGAGATATCATTACATGTGAACCCAAAATAACTTAATAAAAAAACCCAGCAAAATACTATGATTTATACAGATTCATTTATAATGTTTCTATTTTCATCATTAAAAGGAGAGGAATGACTGAATGATCATTGATGTTGTTAGGCTAATGATAGATACAAAGTCTTTTAAAACATTTAAATTTGAAATTCTTTGGATTTAATTTTCAGATGAGTACAAATAAATTCTTTGTTTAAAAAACATGGGAATGTTAATGTTGAATCCAGGAAAGAAAGGCTTCTCTATTTATTTAACTAAATTTACTCGCTTTAAATTGTTTACTCTGTAATCTGTCTGTGATGAGTACTCGTTTTAAATCCCTTAATAATAACCATTATTTACAAAAATATTGATATTAAAAAAATTATAATATATGCTATAAATAATATGGGCTTGAGTTTCAAAAAAAATCTAGTTTCTTGAAATAAAGCATTAACCAAATTGCAACCCAAAAAACATCAAATATAAATATCAAAAAATTGCAGAGGAACCCGAAATGATACAAAACTTCTAACCATCCAAAGGTACAATAACTTTCCTGTTGAGTTCAAAATTTTAGAATACTTGTAGGTTCACATTGGCTTAAAATTAACATCACAAAGGTTCGTCTATCTTACTATTGGATTAGTTCATCTTGCTAATCAACTCATTGATTTGGTCCTCGCGGTTTCCCGAGTCACCACCGATCCTGAATGGCTTTTTCTTACCCTGCAACGCCTTTTCGGGATTGTTTAGATTGAAAGGACACAAGAAATGGCAAACTTCTTTAAAATGCGGGCCAACATTCGTGATTTCGTTTACAATGTCTTCTATGCATATAATTTTGTGCTCCCCAAGTGCCTGAAAAACCCATCATGTAAGTGTTTAAACAATCCTCAAAGAAAGTATAAAAACAAGGATACCCAAAGAGGTCACAATTTCGACCCATTTAATAATGAATGGGTCGATTCGTTCTATTTTCTATGTTTTAGGGGTGGAGGGTCAAAAATAGTCTAGCTTAAATGAAAACGGGTCAAACATGTTGGGAGTCAACACTCAACACAACCCATTTGGCCAAAAGCATATACCTGTTCAATGATGTTATTGTCTGTCAAAGGATATATCTGCTTGTTAACTTTTGCCAAACCTTTCTTGTATATTAGCTCCTTCACACTCTTCAGGTTAGGATACCTTTAAATTGTCAAAGTAGTAAGCAAAAAAGCTTTCAAACACAACAAACAAAATGATAAAATTGAACATGGTGTTAAAACAGAATTTAATAAAGTTGAAATATTATGTATCGACTTACCCGTATGTCACATACGGTTCCACTTTTTGTAGAATACTCAATATTCTTTCATTTGCCTTAACAAAAACACCAGTGAAAATCCTCCTTAGTCTCAGAGAGTATAAGAGTTTCCTTGTCTGAGGATGCATGTCACTTTTACTATAAAAAAAATAAAGTGAGCAAAAACAAATAGAATTGAAAAGAAATAATTATCATCAATGACATACCCTTGTATACGAATGACGAAAAGGAGCTTTGATTGAGAAAAAATAGTCGTTTTTATTGGCCGTTTTGATCGATGTTTCATTGTGATGAGGTCAGCCTCCTGGATAAAAATTAAAAATTACTGTTAGAAAACGGGAGATAATGTTGGTTAACACAAATTTGCAAGGTTTAGTTTGTTACTCTGTCACGGTATTCTCTAATAAACTGTTCAGGCTTTTTTATAACAAAATTATCACTTTTAGATTTCTTGACCCTCTGCTCCAACTGCTCTTTCCTTCTAATTGCCCAGTCCTCATTGTTTTTTCTTTTCTTCAATACAATCTCTGATACATAATCAAGAGGCTTTTGTTCCTCATCAGCCATGATGGTTGATATCACCTACTAAAAGCATATAAATATATAAGTAATTTTTTATGTGTCCCAACTCCTGAATAAACAAATAAACAATAATATAGAACAAGGTTTAGGAAACAACTATGAGCAGACCAATCAGGCATTTTTTTTTAGAAAAAGGAAGGGAACTTCTCACCAAATTGGGTAGGTTTAACTGTTGCCAATTGTCTATAACAGACTGAATATAATTCATGACATCAGACGTAGGTTCTACAAATAATAATTAAATTGACCATTAAGTTCTTTTCATTGATCAAGAAGCAAGGACCGATTGGACAGCGAAAGCTAAGCGACAAAAAGCAGGAAGAGGTTATGAGCGGTTAAACAGGTTGTGCCTGTGTGTGAACCCGCAACAACCCAAAACATTTAAACAAGCCTGAATCCAACACAAATAACTAAACAGGTCAACCACACAAACACAAGCACAAAGCACATATTCGTGGGTTGGCACAAACACAGTCCATTTGGCCCAAACGATTAACAAACACCTTTTTCATCACATTACTAGATGCAAGGTCAATTTACTAAAATTACATACATATTAAAATAACCTGAGAGCCAAGATCATGCATTATGTCCTGAAACTATAATACGCTAACAAAAACAACTTCATCAGATATTTAACTAGCAACAACATGTTTTCCATTTGATAAAACAAAACTTCACGTCTGGAGGCATCAACGTTCTACGAACAAAATCGTTCAGATATCAAAAACCAATCCCAACAGAACTGAAAAAATAATCGAACAAAATGGATGTAAACAAACAATATGCAAATGGTTTGCAGCCATTAAACCCGAAACTTACAATACAAGCATAAAGATTAAAAATTAACATCAATTAGGTTCATTTAAGGATTAACAAAGTTGTTGCACTCATATTTTCATTTCACTCTTATTAAAAAGTTAGAGATCATTCATTCTACTCTACCTTAAGAAAAAATCAAAGAAACTGCAACTATTAGAGCTAAGAACTAATCCTTCATCGATTAACTTAGCCCAAAATGACTCATTAAATTAAGATTACATCATAAAACTGCCTGCAAATGCTTCTAAACCTAATCCCTCTTTTGCAGACAACTAAAAGTTCAACAAATTCACTTCTCTGAATAGCTCAGACTCAAGGAACATCAAAATCAAGTATTTTATAAATATTGAAGATTGTTCACACAGAAATCAAACAACATGTAAATAACCATTCAATTCTATCGATATTTGCACAACTAACGATTCTCCTGTAATTGTTCTTCGGAAATTAAGATTTCGAAATAATGAACGAATTTGGAAGAAGCTTGTTGAAGAAGAAAACTTACAGTAAGTATTGAAGAAGATGAAGTTGAAGCAGAATGAGGAGGGAGAATGATGAAACTGCGAGAACTCGAGAAGTGAGTTTATGAGGTTTTAGGTTTTCATATGCAGGATCAAATTTGGGCCATGGGGGATGGTGTGATACGAAAAAAAATATGGCCCATTAATTCAAAATTTGGGCCCAAGTAGGCCCGTTTAGTTAATTGTTAGCCATTGTGATTTGTGAATTTGTGCAATCCTATTGGTTCACTTATGTAATTTAATGTGATTATTTTAGTATATGATAATTAGTAAATGCAAACGAGTCTACATTTTTAATGTTAAAACTTTTGCTAATTTTATTATTATAATTAATTTGGTTTTCCTATTATAACATTAAATATAAGAAGGTTTATAGAATTTCGAATATACTTTTAGGACATGTCTATTTTTATCTACGTCGTGATTTAAATTTTTTTTTCAAAACGAGTTGTGAGTGGCAATGTACAAATAATTGAAGTACAAACATATGTGTTATCAAAACAACCTCACATTTAGATTTTATTGTATAAATTGACATCATTTATGTAACATCTGGCCCCTCATATCATCAATATTGGCCGCTTTGCTCATGAGGAGCTTACGGATTTACTTTTGGTTGCCCGGGTGAAAACTTCCTAGGGAGGTCACCCATCCCTGGATTGCTCTCACCTGAGCACGCTTAACTGTGAGTTCACCTCTCATCCACAGCCAATACGCCCAAAACGCGTTACTTATATTAGAGACCAGACATTTCTTATGAAACAGGAATCTCTCCTTTCCATGGCCGATGTGGGATTTATGTAGGGTGTTACAATCACCCCCCTGGACTCATCGTCCTCGATAAGCCCGAGAAGTCACCATCCTCGGTGAGGTATGTCCCACATCCCGAACGGCACAGGAGTGGCTCTGATACCATTCTGTAACACCTGGCCCTTCATACCACCAATATTGTCCGATTTGCCCATGAGGAGCTCACGGATTTGCTTTTGGTTGCCCGGGTGAAAACTTCTCAGGGAGGTCACTCATCCCTGGATTGCTCCCACTTGAGCACGCTTAACTGTGAAGTTCTTCTCTCATCCACAGCCAATACGCTCAAAACACGTTGGTTATATTAAAGACCAGACATTTCTTATGAAACAGGAATCCGTCCTTTCCATGACCGATGTGAGATTTATGTAGGGTGTCACAATTTACCATTTTCGTTATTCTAATAATATAAGTGGGATGCTTCATATAATTCTGACTATACGATATCATCCCAAAATAATATTGATACTAGCACCGATATTATTTTTTTCTCCTTCGGTTGTTATATGAAGTGTCGGCATTGTACGTGTACTTAACTAATCGAACAAATACCAATTGAAATCATGTAGCCAACATGTTTATTTTTTCCTCAAACATTCCGGTATAATTTCCAATAAAAATGAAGTTTTATTTAGAATAGAGTATTTTGTTTGTTAATGTAATATATACGGGTGACGGTGTCACGTCAGCGCAGTGATAGATTGAACATATTTTGACCAAACAATATCAAACTGACATCAACATTATCAGAACTGATATCATTATTCGGCTTTTGTTTTCTCGTTTGGTTTCTATAGCAAGTAGCGGTACCACAACAAATCAACCTGAAACCACTAACTTCACACGACGTAAGAAGGCTGAACAAACTTCATTCGAACAATGTTGTAAATGGACTTTTATTCAAAATATGAATTTTTTTGACAAACCAATTCCATCCGAACAATCGTAGGCTATTGCGATGTCGGTAACGTACCGGTGCCATGAAGAATTGAACCACTTTTGATGGAACATTGGTGTCGGTATTATCAGAATCATTATTAATATCCCTTTTTGATAGTTCTCGATCGATGTGAAATATATGTCGATATTTTGGTATATCATGATTTTATTTGTTTTCGGTTTTCTTTGTTGGTTGATATACCAAGTTTTAGTAGCATAAAAATATTATAATAAACTGAACAGACACTAACAGAATTCTTGCCGCAACGCGCAAGGGAATCTCACTAGTTACATTTCATGGACCAAAAAAAATGGTGGTTAACGAGGATTAGTTGTTAAATCATGGAATCAAGATAGAAAATAGTTAATATTTTTCCACTTCTCTTTAATAATTTTGATCGTAGAATCATCACCGGAAAACTCAAGGGTTCCGTCTACTAATCGATGGATGAGATATGACGCAACTTGTGCTTGGCTAGTGGTTTTAAAGAGGTTAAAAAAAAGGTAAATGGGTAAAAACTAAATTTGAAGCTATGTAATATAATTACTAGTTTCAAGAAAATGAAAGCTAATACTATTATCTATTATGCATTTCTAACGAGCAATAGACAATTTTTATTATGTATTTGAATTTTAGTTTGGTTGTATCTTATATTATGTGACAACTAAACCTGAACCAGAAAGGAAAAAAAAATATTAGTTAACGATAGACAACCGATCCTCAAAACTTTGTGACCTTCACGAAAAGAATTTACGGATTCACCACTAGTTAGTACATTCTTTTAAAGTGGGTAAAATGGTTAGTTTTTGTATCTATTTATAAAAGACTGTTATTTTGTAATCAATAAAGAATAAATTGTTTAAAGCTTGTTTTTCTCATCTTATTTTTTTCAGAGTGTTTGTCTACAAGAAAATGCTACCATCCTAAGAGATTGATCCCCTTGAACATGATCGTATCGGACCCATTTCCCGTCTATAGCAACCTCCATAGAATTCCTTTGATGCATACGAGCCATGATTAACCGGAGAGTCTGGTAAAAACATATAGGTTCATGTGGGGTTTTGCAAGATGCATAATAGCTACGTCAATAAGAAAGTTAGCTCATTAACCTTTATGTTAATAAAGGAAGGAAGGAAGCAGTTAACTTACTTGGTTTTTGAGATTGGCCACAATTGTATTGTTTATTGACAATATCCCCCTTGGCTTTAAAGAGGAGAAAG
>BJCN01044089.1:4326-16501 GCA_018326445.1 Flaveria brownii | reverse complement strand
TTGGTGCTTTGCACTCCCTAGCAAAGTGACCCATCAAGTTACAGTTGTAACACTTAACTTTGCTTTTGTCTAGTCCAAGCTTTCCGCTGGCTGTATTGTTGGGAAACTTCCTTCCTGTCCTTTTGTAGAATCTCTTAGCTCTGTGAGTGACAAGAGCCATCTGCTGGACTATCTCCATATACTCCAGGTCATCTGGATGGATACAGTCCAGATCTTCAAGGGTGAATAGGAAGCTGCCACAACTTTCATTAGAGGACACAAAGCCTTGAGAAGAACTTATCTCTTGGAATGAGCTTCCTTGAGTATAGTTCTCCCTTGGTGTCTCCGGGAAGGTGATGAAACGACCCTTTTATGAGATGTCAGGGTAGCATATGAGATGATGCTGGAGTTCTATGCTATCCCTTTCAGTCACATGAAGGGCTGAACTTATTTAATTGCTAGAGTTTCCAGATAAACCTTGCATGTTCATCTCCATCTGGTATCCACTGAGAATGCCATACAACTTTGTTAGAGTGAGAGTCTTAAGGTTCTAAGTTCTCTTGATTACAACACAGTAATATGTCCATTTCCTATGAAGAGAGGACATGAACTTCCTTATAATGTCTCTATTTTCAAGAGTTACTCCGACCTCCACTTGAGTATCCACAATCTCAACATACCTGAAGTATTGTTGAGTCATGGTCTTACCTACTTTGAAGGTGAAATTTTCAAACTGCTGCCTTAGAAGATCTTTCTTGTTTCCCTTGGCTTCAGTAGAACCTTAATACATTAGTTTCAATGCATCCCACAACTTCTTAGTTGTTTTGCATTTCTTGAAACCTATGTATACAGAGTTTGGAAGAGCAGTCTGAAAGGCTTTCATGGGCTTTTGATCAATCTCTACTCTCTTTCTATCTTCTTCTGAGTAGTCAGCCATAGCCTTGGGGATCATACAACCTCCAGCAATAGCTAAAGGAGTTTTTGGTATGTAAGGTCCAGAGACAACAGATTCCCACATTCGTGAGTCTTGACACTTGATGAAACCTTCCATTCTTTGGCACCAAGTGTCAAAGTCATCAAGAGTGATCAGTGGGACTTTGTCATGGTTCCAGTTTCCATATCAGCTGTGGAGATAGCTGTCATTTGAAGGGTCAAGTATTTTTATGTGTGTGAGGGATCTTAAGATGGGGAGATCTTATATCAAGAGCCTGAGAAGCTTTGATACCAATTGCAGGACCGGGTGAATGGCTTATGCACTTGTACAACACCATAACACAAAGAGAAGAGTGTATTTAAACACTTAACAATTCAAATAGGGAACTGATAAGAGATGAGTCTAGAGAACTTAGAAACACAAGATGTAATAAGACAGAAACTAGAGCAATACACAAGCAATTGGTTTTCAAGGTTAAAGTATATTGATCTTCTAGTTCCTTACAAAGTAGTTTTACAAAGTTCAACTCAAAACTTACTTAGTTACAAGGACCAGAAAATACTTATACTAAAGCCTACAGCCGGCCATACTTTGAAGGCTAGCTGGATACATGAACTAGACAACAAAATCCATGTAGAGTCAAAAGGCAGATTGCCTTTTGACTAGTGACTATGACATGCCATAGCTCACATCCTAATATATTACAAAAAGGATAAAGTACATAAAGTGGAAAGTTACAGACTCAAGACCTCAATGTACAGTTTACCAAAAGCATGGACCTTTTCACCAACTCATGAAAAGGTTGGTGACTTATCAGAGTGGCAGCGGAAAGTGTTTTAGCTTTAGCTAAAAAGTACATCTGATAAAGCATGTAATATAAAAGTCTTCGGAAGAAATCTGTCTTCAATGGTTGGCTTCGGAAGACTTTGTCCTTGAAGCTTTGGAAGAATTCATCTTTTGGCTTCGGAAGATATTGGTCTTGGATTCAGAAGATTTCACAGTTGGAATAATTCCCAAGTCAATGTGAATCTTCTGAAGCATTCCACTTTAGTGTACATGTGCATGCATGCATGAAAGACTTAAGTGTTAGGGTTGCATCAGCCTTACTAATATCCTTACATTTAGTACACTTTAAATCATTTGAACTTTAAATTGAATGTGCTCTGCTCATTGTAGAGTGTATTCAACACGTAGAAAGTTTAAGAGTAAATTGTTAGAAAGTTTAAGTGTAAATTGTTAAGTTTGAAAACATAAAATGTGCTAACTTAATTGAAAGTCAAACTATGTCCTTGTTTCATGATGTATTACTTGGTTTAATCATAAATGTGTTAATTCAAATTTGTAATGAGTGCATGCTCTATTCATGTAATGGGTTGTATAAACACTTAGAAATTTTTTTAGGGGTTATTGGTTCAAAATTGATAACACAAAATATGATTAAATCATTGCCATTCAAAGGTGATTAATATTTTGTTCAATGTAAATAGATGGAAAATCTCAAGTTTGAGCCTAAGCATAATGTAGCAGCCTTTCTAAATGAGGATGTTCGTGAAGCATTCGGTTACGAACAAATGATCAGATTCTGTTGAGAACAAAGTATGTATAAGCCATGTGTGCTCAACCTGTTATTTATGCTCAGGTTAGCAAAAGATTTTGGAGAACTATTGAAACTGCTAGTGATGATGCAGGAAGGAAAGTAGTCAGAGGTTTTTTTTACCAATTATCGTATGATTGAGGTTTTTGACCAGTCGACTAGAGAAGCCTAAGACTAGGGGATAATGATCCTTAAGATCTAGCGAAACTTATAGTTTATGAGTGCAGAGCAACATTTATGGCTATGGGTCATCCAGATCACTTTCCTAAGAAACAATTTTTTTGAGGTAGAGTATATAATCACTACAAACTCATGTGTTATATCTTTTAACATGGTATGTCCAAAAGGAGTGAAGGATGGAACTCATTTCCTATAGACATTACTTCTCTAACTGTAGTTGTTACCACAAACATAATGTTTAATATGGTATAGTGGATCATGAATGGCTTTATTTTTAATCTGAAAAAAGGAATCAGGAATAAATATTTAATGTATCCCAAATTTCTACAAATGATTATAAACGAAGAATATCCTGATCTTCATGCATATGGAGTAAGTGGAGAAAGATTGATGTTAGAGCACATGACTAAAAACGTGTACAAAAGACTTGCCACTGTGACTGGTGCTCAGAATATGCAGATGTTTTATTATATGAGAGTAGTGGCAAGAGATGACGAGAATATAGATGAAGATAATTTTCATTTGATTGATGATGCACCAATTGATCCAGATGATTTGAGTAAAGAAGTTCCTCAAGGACCATTTGAGTCTGAATCGAGGATGATGATGAAAATAATGAGGATGATGATGAGTTTAAGAATGAAGATAGTTCTTCTTCAAGTGATGATGATGATGATGTTGGTGGTAATGAAGCTGAAGTGATTGAAGAAGTTAATAAGGAGATTGATTGTGAATAAACAGAATCTGATAATCAAAATGAAGATGTTTATAATGTTGTTGATGCAAATGATATGAATGAAGATATTGATGAAGTAAATTAACAATAATAAATGAAGTTTGATTTTCCTGATGTTGATGTAATTGAGCATGTAGTACAAGGTATATCACCTATTGTACAATCACCATATCTGATAGCGTAAGAGAATGTTATTTCCAAGTAGTCTTCCCTCGAAGTTATCAAAGTCGTTGTTGGTTCATCTGTTCATTTTTCAGAAGAAGGTGGAAGCTAGACAAAATATGCTACAGTCCATTCTGAGAACTTAAACACTGAGCAGATCATAGAATGTTTGAATGATGAGAATATTCATAAGCTTAAGATGATTGAGAAGCAAAATGATGAAAATGATCAGTTGAAAGAGGAAACATTAAAGAAAGACTTAACGATTGTAGAGTGGGAAGAAACTCAAGAGATGAATTTAAAGAGCGTTGATATGTTGCTTAGAGATTATGACTTACTGGGTGAAAAATACAAAAAGTTGAAGGAAGAGTATGAAAAGCTGAAAGAAGAGCATGAGATTATGAAAGATAACTTAAAATGTGCATCTACTTAACCACAAGACCCAAAACCCTTACCATCAGAGAAAGAGGTTGTTCCTGAAGTTTCACTAATTGAAACTCAATCTAGAGAAATATCTTAAGTGTATACCAGAGCAAGGAGTCATGTCTCATAAGAAATCAACGTTGCACCTAAAGTCCAATAAACTGAAGTTGAGAAATTATCTGAGGCTGGCAAAGGCAAAAGAAAGATAGATGAGTCTGATTTTCAATCATTGGCAGAATCATCCTCAAACCCTTCATCAAAAATGCAGAAAATTGTTTCCGAGACTCATAAACAATTTAAATGATATTTTTGATTATTGGTGTTGTTTAATTTCTTGTATGCCTAAATCTAATTTGTTTTTCTTGGGCAGTGAATGTAGATTATCCCTCAATATAGGAAATTGCAGAAGCAGATATACAAGAGAAAATTGGAGCATTGGATGATCTAGATCTAGAGTTCTCAGATGCTTGGTATGATAAAGCATTAGAGGAAGAAGTCCTTGCTAAGGCTGCAGATTCTCCAATTGAAATTTCTTCTGAAGATATCATTGTAGACATTAAGGATAGATATAGCTATCTGGTGTAGAAGAAGTACAATTATGGTATCGTTGGATGGTCTTACAGTTTCTCAAATCAATGAGCAGTACGAGAAGTGTATGATAGCAGAGACAATAGCTCTAGTTGATCCAAATGAAATTTTTATTCAACATGGAGAATCGGTTCCGATGCTAGAAAGTATCAACATTGAAGATCTTCCAACATCAGAACTTCACCATCCAGATCCGCAAAAATATGAGTACTGTTGAGCTTAGATTGTGGTTACAATCAAGAAATTATCCAAGGAAGAGATTAAACTGACTGCAATATGCTTCTCTAAAGAATTTGATTAGAATTTTTCACGAGACGGAGAAATAGAATAACAAGATGATTGTGTTAGACATGGACAACCCACAATATCTGGAGATTACCAAAAGAACTAGAATTATAAAACCTCAAGAGATAAAGGTAATGGAGTTGGTAAAGAGGGGTCATGAGAAGAGAAACGAACTTATTGATATGTTTCCTTAGACTGAGAAGCAATCATATAAAGTCTCAGTTGAACAAAAGCAATTATGGAAGAAAGCAAGATCGTCTGGTGACATAGTCAGGAATGTATTGTAGAAAGGCCAATCTGTATCTGAGTTTCTCAATACAATGATTGTGCCAGATAATACAAAGGAGGTTAAGATAATCACCTAGAAATACAATGAGATCTTTGATACCTTTCTGATTAAACATGTAAATGCAATTTGAGATGTTTATCACTTTTACACGAGCATCATAGCATTTCCAGTATAGGATCTAAAGGAGTTGAACAAATTGCCTCTGATTAATCCTTTTAAGGCCGCTAGAGGTGAAAATTTTGTAAAACTTGTCAATCGGGGCATTACCAGGATGGATACTTATCTTAAAACTCGATGTGATCAAGAAGACAAAGAATATTTCAAGTCTTTAAAGAACGAAAGGAAGGTGGCTGCTAATCCAGAGGAAGAAGAAAAGTTCTTGGATGCTTATGGTGATCAATATTTCAACAAAGTCACTAACCTATGCTTAAAAGTAATAGATAGTACACAAACCTCTAAGTCAATTTTAAGGTGGTTTTATCATGAAGACTCGTTTTAGTTGAAGGTAGTTCGTAACCTAGATGATTGGGAATAGGATATCATATTGATTGGATTTTTTGAGCTTAAGCTTCTACATCCTAGTTATATCTTTTTCTTGTCCAACCGAACGTTTGACCGTATAGCTTCGGAAGATCCTAATAATGACAGAAAATACTTCCTGATGATTATTAAATTAATGGATGCTGCTACGGAGTGAATTACTTTACAAAAAGCTCTAGCATTTGCCAATATCATGAAGAAGGACATAAATAATATTGAATTTATGAGAATATCCAGCAAAGGACTGTGGGAAGTTCACTTTCACGATCATCCAAAGCCATATGAATTCTATACTAACATTGATATCACAGGTCTGTCAAAAGAAATTCTGGAAGCAATGGAAAAGATTGATATCAAAACTAACAAGTCAAAGCCTGAGCGAGCCATCCTTGCTAAGAAATTCAAGTCTGCGATCAAGAAAACTTTGTGAGAGTTGGAACTCTACAAATAGAAGCTAGTGTTCAAGATCAAAGATGAACCAAAAGAGTTCATGTTGGATTGAAGACAATGCCATTCTTTGGGGGAGTATTGTTAGAGCTCTTAGAAGATTAACATTTGTCTTTTACTTTTTGTCATAGTATAGGGACTTGTTTTGTAAATATATGCTCCTTGTTTCTTTTGATAGTAAAAATAGGATACTTTATATATTTTGTATGGGGGAACTGAACCACTGTAATTCACCCATACACTTTGTATCCACAACTTTTGCTATCAATGAGATCTATGAATTTTTGAAGTAATTGCTTGTGTTTTGATTTCATTGTGTTTGAATTGATTATTTCATTACCGTATCATCACAGATCAATCTATTTGAACCTGTCAAATGGTATCAGAGCATTCGGTTCAGTGATCAGAGCTTATTATCGGCGTTTTTGAACTCTATGAATCACTTGAGATCATGTTGATTGTAATTTGATCGATTAATTGTTGTTTTCAATTGTGTTTCATGCATAGTAATATGAAAATCATATTTTGGTTTTTTCTCCATTCAGATCTGAGTATTGATCAGATTTGTGTGTGAAAAGGTGTTCTTCGTTTTTGGAGCTTAATTCAATTAGAAAATGGTCTTGTTCTTGCTGTTTGATCAAAATGATGATTGAGGATTGTTAATCTGTCCATTTACTACCTGATTGAATGTTTTTAGATTAATTCAATATGTTTTGATGAATTTGATAAGATCTGATTATGTTGAAGATGATGAGTTAGGTGCTTGTTGTGTCATTTCTCCATCATTAAGAATGAATACCTATCTAGAGATTGAAATTATGAATCATCTTGACTAGTTTTGAAGATAGCATTTGTATATCATCTCTTACTATGTTCCTATTCCACTCCTCTATATACCATGAACATGTCTTTAGTCCTTCGAAGATACTTAAAAATGTTCTAAACAACAATCCAAATAACTTTGTCTAGGATTTTGTGGGCAACGAATCGTTATGCATAAAGCATATGATATATTCCATATAGTGCAGAACATGACCTACATAATGGATCCAATTTAAAAAGCATATGGAATCTGCAGGATCGGTGTTGGTCTCTCAACACAATATTTACCTCACAAACTCACTAAGTCTCACTCGGTTTATAAAGGAGAATCTCGAACTAAGTTGATAATAATATAATAAGTTAATAAACACAAGAATGGTTTTCAAGAAACTTGTATATATTACTTCTCAACTTAGTATTACAAGACTCTTACAAGCATAGTTTGATGAGTTACAATGAGAAACTATACATACTACATTCTACAACCGGTTATACTTGGATGAACAGCTAGAATTTAAACAAATTCTACATTGCTAGAAGTAAAGCATCTAAGATAAAATTCTATCCTAGATTAGGTAGTCATGACAGGTCCATGACTTACCCTTTGACACCAACTAAAGATGGTAACTGTACCAATTGATAAAGGTGAATAATGGAATAAGGTATGGTCAACTACATGGGCGTAGGAAAGCGCCATGGAGTATATCAGAGTTGGCAGTGGATGTTACACAACCCATACTTTTGTCCACTGCTTTATAGTTGGTTTTTTCGAAGGTAAATGGACTCGAAAGAAGGTAAATGGCTTCGGAAGAAGAAGTTCTTTCAAGGCCATTTATCCTTCGGAAGAATCTTCTTTCGAGTCTTCTACAGGTCTTTATGACTTCATTCTTTAGAAGACTTAGCTCTATCTTCGGAAGTTCTTCATATACTTCGGAAGGAAAGCTAGTTAGTCTTGGAAGGGTTAGTTTTCCTTCGGAAGCACTTCATACTTTAAACTTTGGAAGTTCTTCGACTAGTCTTTGGAAGAGTTGCTTTAGATTTGGAAGACTTCTTCAATTGTAATTCAAAATTCTTCGAAGTGTTGTTTTGGCTGCACCAGCCTTATATGATCCAACAAAGTCCCCCTAGGATGATGATACCAAAACTTCACTTCCTTCTATTCCTTAGGGTCTTTAACACTAGGGATTACAAATATTTGTCTGTCTCCTTGTTCTTCCCTGTTATGGTGCTGAGTAACTTGTACAAGTCATTAGTTGGTAGAAGATTGAGTCGGTCGCTCAAAATGGCATGTACCCTTTGTTGTGTCCCTTTGAAAAGAGTTAGTTGATGGGAATTGTAATCATATTCCCATCTAACTATAGGGTCAGAAGTTAGGATTTCAACCATCTAAAGGAATGTTTTTCCTTTCGTGGTTATGCCTTCCTGCTCATCCCTTGCTCTCTTTTTCAACTCTTCTTCAGTCTTGGCCTTCTTTGTCAGTTCACTCAAATGAAGACTGCTAAGATGATTTCTCATATGAGCAGTAACCTAAGAGTTGAAGGGATTGGAGAATGGTTTCTATGTTAACTTAGTAATGTTTAATTTATTGAAGTGTAGGAGAGATAAAGTATTGAGCCTGTTTAGTTCACCATTCTCTCTTTGTACAGCAAAGCTGTGAGAAGGTTCATTGATCCTCCACTGGATAATTCTCCATCTAGGACTGAGCGGTTGTGTTAGTAGCTTATCCCTTTTCCTTGTATCCAGTAAAGTCATCAGTCTCCTTCTTAACTTCTTCTCTTCTTCCTTTAAAGTGTCTAAATTAGTTTCAAGATGTTGGAGAGCTTGGTCTAGTGTTACCCTATGTAGATCAAGGAATGCATCTCTTGTGAGGGAACTAGAAAAGCCATGAATATATTTCAGCTTAATTGACTCTTCTTCACAAGAGATTTCACTCAAGGTTGTGCAGTTAATGAGCTTTCTCTTGATCTCCTTAAAATCTTCTAAGGTTAGGGGCTTAGAGGGTTTAGCAGATGCTATGGGTAATGATTGGGTTTGGGGTTGTGTTTTAGGTTTAAGGATAGGTCGTGGTGGTGGTTATTGGGAAGCAGAGTGTGGTTGTAGGTAAGGATGATAGTGTGAGTTTAGGAGTGTAAGGCTCAGTGGTTGTTTCAGTTTTCATGGGGAAGGAAAAAGGTGTGGGCATAGGTTGTTGTTTGGGTGTCATCCTCTGAACACTTAGTACTTGTGGTACGTCCTGCCTTCTTCCTAAGCGAATGTCAACTTTGATGTCACTGACATGTCGCTGTAGGGTCTTCTCTGACATGGGACCCACTTTCCTGTGAGTGAAGCCATGGGGTTTGAGATAGGGCCTTCATCCATTCCCTATCTCCCACCTTTTTGGCAGCTGCAAGTTTTGCCTCTTACTCCATCTTGTTTTCCCTCAGTTTCTCCCTAGCGCTTTTCTTCTATTCCTTAGTTATTTGATCTTGCTCCTTGAAAAAGGAAACAGGATTTTCTCACTATCATGAGGTGTTGGCTCTTCTTGAGAATAGCCTCTAAAGTATAGAAAGGCTATCCTCTCCAACCTCTCCTTTCCGTAGCTTTCTCCTTCACTTTCCTTTTCTCATCCTCTATGGCCAACCTTGCGGCTTCCTCCTTTTCCTTTGGCAGCAAGGTTGCCTTGTATAGCTTGACAAGCTAATCAAGTGGGAGTAGAACTATTTCTTCATTGTCTACTCCTAGGCTAATGATCCTGTCTATCACCTCCACTCTCTTCTTGTTGTTGATACTTTCTTGGGTGGCTGTTGCTGCCTTGTTGCTTGTAGCTAACAGCTTCTCAGTATCAATTGTTCCTTTTCTATTGAGCTTCTCCAACCTTCTTTATACTAGCAGTTGTTCAGCAGTGAGCTTCCTCTTCCCCTTAGGATCAGAGGAAGATTTAGCCTTTGGAGACTTGGACCTAGAGGGTTTAGGTTGGGGAGAGTGGGGATAGACTTGTGGTGGTTGAAATAAGGGAGTTGTAACGAAGTCTTCACTTCTTCAGATGAAACTTGAACTGCACAACCTATCCCTTCTAAATTGGTTACTAGGCCATGAGTCTGTATACCCCCTTCGAAGTTAATCTTGGGTTCAATAGAGACTTTAGGTTAACCAACTTCCTCTTCAGAGGTAGGTGGTGCACTTTACTTTTGAATATCTTCAGCTCCATTAGGGGATGGTTGTTCAAGGGAGGTCGTTCAAGGGAGGAGCTTATCAAAATTTGGTTAGGAACCTATTAAAGTCGATAAGCATCCTTGGTTCCACTTGAATTGTAATGGGAAATGTTTAAGGGAAGATGATTGCAGCTTGTTACTATGGAGTAAATATCAAGGGAAGTTATTATGATGGCAAGGCTGGGTTCCACATGTTCTTGTTTCTCTACATTCTCCCCTTTTTTGTAGCATCATCTTGAGAAGTAGATGAGCTAGAGGAAGAACTTAAAGAAACCTGTGTATGTACATGCCTAACAGACTTCTCAATCTGTGTCTCAGCTAGATGAGCCTTGAAAGTAGGTAACTGATTGTGAGTTGCAGACTACCCTCATCTTCTTTTGAAGAATCATTGGAGATGAGATAATATACCTCGCATGTTCATCATCACCACCAGATATGGTTTCTTGGCGCCTTGGATACCCTTGCATACTGATGTCTTTCAGAGTCATCAATGGGCAAGGTTGCTACGGATTCAGTCCTACTTATGTTACCACTATGCTAGGAGGCTGATGAAGTACTTTCATTAGTGGCAGCTGAATCTGCCTAAGTCACCTCCACTCTAGGTGGACTCACC
Organism: Flaveria brownii; assembly: GCA_018326445.1. NCBI lineage: Eukaryota > Viridiplantae > Streptophyta > Magnoliopsida > Asterales > Asteraceae > Flaveria > Flaveria brownii. The sequence continues at coordinate 5,718 of BJCN01044089.1, read as the reverse complement.
TTAGTTTGGGCTAGCAAATATGCGCTAGATATCAGGGGTTCCCTAGGGCTCAATTGATCTGGGAAGTGGTGTTGTAAATAAGCATCATCACCCTGAGTAAACATAATATCCTCATCAGGTCGGGACCTTGTTCAGCACCTAATTGTTCTTTTGCAATAGCAGTTGAACAAGTGATGTGATTGTCCGTTTTTAGCTTCTCAGGGGAGTGTTGGGACTCATCCTGAAGGCTTATTGCTTGGGTAATGGGCTTATCAGGTTGAGACCGAGGTGACTCAACACTGATATTATGTCCTATTGTGAAGGATGTTGGACCTCTTGGTGAGTAGGAGCCCTATGTTCCACTCTAGTCTTTTTGGTGTGAACGTAGGGGACTTGTTCAATAAGACTATATTGAACAAGGGTTCTTTTGGGGCATCTTTGGTATGTGAACTTGATGGGGCGTGAATAAGTAATTGGTTGTGAAGTGGTTATGTCTGGTGTGGGTTCATCACCTGCGAGGTTTGCAGGGAGGTCACTAGGAGCCATTGGCTCAAGCATACCTGGAAAGAGATGAGTGAACCTTCAAGTAAAGTTGGTGGATATCTTCTTTATTATTTTGAAGATACCCAACCTTATTTGTGGAACCAGTAGAACATTTGCAAATTCTAGTTTATCCTGATCTAACTCACAGTTGATTATGTGCTAAATAAGCCTGGGATACATATTGAATGTATTCATGGTAAGATTACCTCTCAAGTTTTTTGGCATAAATCTTGACTAATTGAATCTGAGACTTTTCACCAACCCATGGACTAGGATGCCCACATCGTATGGGATTTGATCCCAAACCATGAACTTCCAGTTGTAAGAAAAGTTGAACTTGTAAGTTGTAGACTTTCTTACATCTCCTCCATATCCCATTTGGTTGTAAGTGTCCACCAAATCAAACTTTAGGAATTCAGTAGGGGCTCCTTCTTCATGGAGTTCCAGATGCTCCCTGAATATGGTTTCACTTATGATAATCTCCTGTCTACAAATTGTTGATCTGATAACCCGTTCACCATTAAGCATGTCATTTTGACCATTGGCCCATAATTCGGCCATGTGGTTTGAATAGATGGTGGGGTTAACAGCGAGAGCAGTGAAGTATGTGGATTGTGTTAGAAATTGGACGATGGGGGCAAAGTCGTCATCATTTGAAGAGTCAAGGATGGCGACCAGGTTGTGTTAAGGATTCAAAGCCATTGTGGTTAAAGTACTGTTGGATTGAAGGAATTTGAGAGTGAGTGAAGATGATAGTGGAAATTTAGGGTTTCTACAGTGGTAAAGATTTCAAAGAAAGAGAGTTGGAAGTATTTAAATAGTTGGTAAAAAACCAAACTGATAAGGTGAAAGGATAGTTTGGTTTCGATT